>JBCJKH010052271.1:0-33047 GCA_039877255.1 Loriculus beryllinus
GGTTGGAAAGGACCTTAAGATCATCTAGTTCCAACCCCCCTGCCATAAGCAGAGACACCTCACACTAAACCATGCCATGCAAGGCTTCGTTCAACCTGGCCTTGAACACTGCCAGGGATGGAGCACTCACAACTTCCTTGGACAACCCATTCCAGCGCCTCACCACCCTCACAGTAAAGAATTTCTTAATCTCAGGTTCCTCCCAAGAATATTGGTACTTTTTTCTATGCCAAGTCCCCAAGTGGATGAGCTGAAAGGCTGACACTACCCTGTTTGCAGGGAGATTTTGTAGATTAGCAGAAAACTTTGATGCTCATCTCCACTCCACGCACTGTACCATCACCACATGCTCTAGTACAAACTACTGAAACCCTCACTTAGCATATGTATAAAACGGATATAACTATAATTAATGACCTCCAGGGTCTCTGGTAAAACCATTTAGCATTTGTCAGGCACTCTGTGGGATTTAGGGTCAAAAACAATAAGTGCAAGGTAGCATTAGGAAGAGTTCCATCCTCAAGTTATAATAATATATAATAGGATCTTCAAGTTACAAATAAAATCACATTGCAGAAATGTGTAACACAGCAAACACAACTGAACACATCACACATCCAAATAGACTTAAGGGTGTCTAACATGTAGATGTATTCTGGACTAGGGCATTCACACAGCGATAAACCTGCTCTTGCACAGATAACTTCTGTTGCTGTTAACAGATGGGAAACAAGTGTGAAAACACCAATTGCAGCAACTTACAATAGTAGTTGCTCTAAGGTATGAGTTACCTTGAGCTTATTCAATAATATCACACAAAGGACAAAGGGGTTGCTGGTAGCTCATTCTGCAAAACCATCTGAGCTGCAAAGGCTTGTGAGTCACACTCCAGAGCATCTGCAAGGAAAAACACATTACATTTTCCAGGCCAGCAAAACTCCTGCTCAAAGTGGGAAACTCACACATGTTCAAACCATTCCCTCCCCCACGCACCCTCTCAACTCCCACAGGATAGGGAGTTTATTAGTTAATACTTGAGTTTAAATCTTCATCTGAGGATGCGATGAGCATCTAAGTCTCTCCTCCCTTCTTGCACAGAGATGAAAGTTTCTTAGCTGGCCTGTTCTGTCCAACCTCCCCCCTTCCTGGAAAAGATGAATCCCTGCTGAAGAAATCTGAAACCTGTGGCCACCCAGCATATTCTTCAGAAATAAAAGCATCTTCTCTGAGAAAATGCATGCATGGAATGAAGCACAATACAAGGCAAGCTCTGCTTGCTTAGAGCTGTAGGAAATGAAAGGTAAAAGCCAAAAAAGCCAAACGGAGTGGTGTTAAGATAACAACAGGACATTGTTTTGATCCCAGGAGATCCTGTGGTTTTTCTTTTTAATAGTGTCACTTAGAGTAACTTATAAGAGAGGCAGGGAAGGTGACACAATTTTATAACTCTGCAGGGGCTTCACACCATGGGACAAGATTCCTATTGTACTGAGAAGCATTGGAAAGAAAGGGGGGAAAGGGAAAAAAAAGAGCTTGCAAAGCAGATCTAAAATTACACCTATTCTCAAGGAAGATACAAATCTAGGCCAGAAGGATTGCTCATTACAATGAACTCCTAGGAACTTTTCTAGCAAGTGCTTTGCAGGTATTTATCAACCTAGCTGAGGGCAGGTGAGTAGGAGCAGTGGGGCTAATCAGCCAGCTTTCTCCCCACAAAACACTCAGCCTAGTTTTACAACTGATCACATTTTGTTTTCACATCTCCGGAGTCCAAAATTTGTTCAACAAACCTCCAGTCAATGGGAAGGGTACGGCAGGGATGTGATAGAAAGACAGGAAATTTCAGAGGTAACTGATTCTCATGGCTTTCCCACCCAAGCTCATGGTCAGGCAAGCAAAAATACCCCATCGTTTTAGCTAACAGGAAAAAGTAAAAGCAGACCAGGTTTGTAGGGTCTGTCTGCACATTATGCTCAGGACTGGATCAGTTCCTTGAGGTGTAGCCTCTGCACACTTCACCTCCAGAGTCAGATCCCTGCCTCTCACATTGCTTGCTGCAAACAGTCTGTGCCTAATGTATTTCCACTTGGTCAACTATCTTTACCCAGATGCATTCCACATGGAGGCAGGACACTTCTAGTGAGTCTTGCCAGAGTTTGTTTCAAAAATACACAATCATGTAATAACAGTGCTTTTTCAGCTCTCCTCTTTCCTCAGTCCCATCAATGGCAGCAGAGGTGGGCACAATCTGTACCACTAATGAGCTCTGGACCTCTTGAACTAGCTGGTGTACCTCACACAGGTATAGACAATAGTTTCAAAGCCTGGCATCAACAAATCAGTTGCCAAATTCAAGCCACAAAGCTTGGAACAAACCAAAGGTGCTGCTGCCCTCCTACAGGAGAAAACCATGAACAGTTAAACCCCAAATAAACAACAGAACATAGACAGACTCTGTGAGAAACAAAACATAACAAACCTGAGTGGGCATCTGTGATTTTCAAACCATAACATAAACCCATGACAATAATTACAGTGAGATGGCCCCCTGTGTCCCACTAGTATTATTGCGAGGTAAAGTCTTCAAAGATCTCTATCTGAAGCTAATTTCAACTATTTGGTTACAGAACTTCTTTCATTCCCTTTCCCACTCTGCATCGCACAATGCTCTTTTTGGTGTTTCCGTTCACACAGCGGGCACTGATCCCTGCTAGGAGAGGTGTCAAAACTTCTAATAAAACGACTGCTCACGCAGAAAAGTCTCACAGCTGAAATTTTGGAGCCGTACGAACTCCCACACAAAGCAGGGCTGTCAGATCAGATTGCAAGGTGTCAGTTTACCCAATTCAAACCTGAGGCTCTATTAAATAAAAACGCACAACAACCCCCTCCCCTACACACACACACACAAATGGAAGACGTCAATCAAAAGTAATTAATAGTTTTCCTTCCTCTCTTGCACGCCAAAGAATACCGGGAGACAATATTCTGTGAACTCAAATGACTGATGAATAACACGCGCTCGAAAAATCATATTTATGGTAAAATATTCACTGAAGTTGTCAGCGCTACCTGAAGACTTGTATTCCAGATGCTCAACTTATCCCAAAATCCTCCACGGTGTCTGTGCTAAAACAGGCTGCACAACGTAAAGTTTCAGAGGTAACAGAAGGTATAGGTACAGATGCAGAGGACAAATGTGGGGTTAAGCCAGATGTGAGGGAAAAAGCTTGGGGCCAGATTTGAGCCTTCAGCACCCACCATTTACGTCAAGCAACGGCGAATGATCTCATTTCCTAAGTCATCTGGGGCAAAATATGGCTTTGTGTAGAGAAGCCAATACTTATGGGAACACAGAAAATAAAGAATCCTATTAGGCTTCACTGAGACCTGAAGGGGTTTAAATGAAGCTCCTCCAAGCTGAAAGTGAGATTTCTTCATTTATCCAGCAACACCTGCATAAAATGGCAGTAGTACAGGTTGCTGGCTCTTCATCTCAACATCTCACAGTGCACAAGTGCTGCAGTGCTATTTTATACTTTATTTTCAATTATTAGGTGTAGATTTACTCAGAGAAGAATATAGAGAGACTAACAGGGCCATACCTCCCATACCCTTTTCTCTCCATCAGCCCACTAATTCCCATGCCATGTTTGCATCCACCCATGTCATGCATCTCAGCTGTGTATCTCTCCTTTCTCCACAACACAGTCACAGATATGTTAAATCAAGTCTGTGTAAATGGAAATACATTAGTAGGCAGGCAACTGTGAACTTAGAAAAGAAAAATCCTCCCGTTTGTTTCATATTCCTTGCTCTGGAAAGGAATATCCCTGCTTTGGTGCAGCTTTCTTTCACCTAAGCAGGGATTTTTGGGATACAGATATATGTGGATGGCAAAGGTAACTCTTTCCAGCGCACACCAGCTTTACATGGGAGTTCATAACTCCCTTCAGCCAAACTGACCTGACTTCGCAAATAGAGGCAATTAAACCTGCTGTGCAGTTTTTTCTTGCTATTTCCCATTCAGTTCCCTATGTACAGGCAGGATCTTGCAAAGATTTATGTTTAAGCATTGCTTATCCAAGTAATCTCCTTAAAGTCAATTGAAGAGCAAAGAGGGGCTTCTCAGCACACATGCTGAAAGTGCATGCATGATTATGAGCAGTAAATGACTCTACATCATTCCCTTTCACCAACACATGTTGTTTTTATAGACAGATGCCATAAATATGTTTTGGGGTTTTCTCCAACCTTTCTTTTTTTTCTCCACATTTTTTACCATATTGGCTAGAACACTCTTACACATCCTTAACTTACTCTGAACAACAAGTTGTAGTATATGATACAAGTAGCTCCTCCCAGCCTACTTGCAGGCAACCTAATGGAAAGAAGACCACTGCACTGGATGTCTTTAAAGCACTAGGCCTGTAAGTTGTTGCTGCTGTTGTAACCCCATAAAGCTCTTTTCTTTTGTTCTCTTCTTGAGACTGGTTCCTAGTACCCTTCAGACATTTTATTGATCTTTCTCCTCCTCTAGCTCATACATGCTAATTGTACCTCTGTAGCAAAACAATCTTATTATCATGTTAATTAGTGGGAGGGTTGTTGAGGGTTTCCAGTTCATTACCTGCTAATTTCAAGATAAATGAATCCACAGGTTACTAAGTAAATAAGGTCACCTATCAAGTACTTGTAAACGTGTTTGTAAACAAGGAGGGGAGATGGGGAGGGAGAGAAAGGGAAGTATGTTTGGCTTGGATGGTGGGAAGTAGCTTTGGATACGGATTTGGCATCCCATGCTGGGGTGACTCCATTTCCCTTGAACTCATTTGTAATGGAAAGCGAATGTTTGCTGTCCACCTGGTTCCCCAGTGGGACGTTTCCTCCCTGCAACTACTTTGTGAGCTCAAAGGGCTCTTTGTGAGCAGATTACTCATTCGGAGGTTTGCTTGATTGTTGCTGCCTTTTGTGGTGAGAGCCAGGAGTGAGGACATGCACTAGGCAATACAGCACCAAAGGGGGAACAAAAAAGCATGGTGGTGTGAGTCACAGTAACCTCCCCCTCCACATGGCTCAGGGTTATTCACATATATAACGCAGGGTAACAGGACAAAGAAATTCAATGGGAGAGGGGAAATAAACAGTCAGATCCTCTGCTAGGGTAAAGTGACATACTTCTTTGAAACCTATGCCTTTACACCACTCCCCAGATCTCCAGAAAAACTACTCTCTGACTGGGACAAGCAAATAAAAGCATGTAGAAAAGCATACCTGAACCATTGCAGAGGTAATGTATCAGGCTCAAAATGCAAAGTGGTACTTGAGCAGGGTCCCTAGGGCTCTGTCCTCAGACTGCATTGGTTAAAACTAGTGAAATAAAGAATAAGTGTATTAAACGTTCAGAGAACCCCAAGCTGTGGAGGGGCAATCAGCTCACTGAAAAGGAGGAGAGAAATTCAAAGGGGTTTTATAAACAGGAAAAGAATTATCTGAGGAAAAAAAAATAATAGGATACCAGTCCCTATGAGCAACTTCAGAGTCCAAGTAGGAGTAAGGTACATCAGGACGGAGTGAGCCTAACAAGCTGGTGATACTTCATTAAAGGACATGAAGAGATGAGCAGTTAAAGAGGGAGGGATACTGTTATGATGTTGTGGACAAAGACAACATGATATGAGCACATATAAGCAGCAGTGTTGCCTGCCAGACTCCTGAATGACCTCCAGACCATGCAGTCCTCTCTGGGGCCAGGTTTAGAAGGAGAGCAGAAAGATTAGAGCTCTATGGAATTTAGCCTGTGAAAAAGACTGAATGAACGTAATTGTTTTAACTGAGGGTTTTCAGAAAATTAAGAGATGAAAGAAGGAAACAACCTACCCTTCAGAGCCATACAAATGAGTTTATAGCAAGAATTCAGGTTTGGGGAAAAAGCTTGGATGCCTATATAAAAATATTTAATGAAAATGTAGGGACCCAAGATATCTAAAGCAGGTTGGCAAACATGATAAGGGACCTGTGGGAGGCTTGTATCCTCGTGATGAGGCTGTAGACTTGGCAAGATACAATAAGAGACTTTAAATGACAGTAGATACCTGTGTTTAAGCATCTGACTCATTCCTTAGGTAAAATTTCTTAAAGCTATGGGCAGTGAAACACTGGAGCAGTTTGCTTGAGGATGCTATAAAGTCTTTATCTTTGAAATAAGATGGGATACTGTACCTACCTTGGTGCACTGCGATCCAGCAGATTTCCACCCAAAACCACCTGCGGTCTTTCCCATTTTGTGTCTAGATTAGAAATCACTGGCTAGCTCCTTTTCCCAGCCGTGGTACTCATGGATTCAGCTTTCTAATTAACCCATGTCCAAGTCTGTTTCAGAAGCATGGAACAGGTCACAAACTCTCCAGTGGTGGTCCAGTGGGTTAGACCTGAGAAGACACAAGAGCTGGGAAAATAGCAGTGAGTAATTCATCTGCCTCATCCCACCTTTTTCTCCGAGGGAGATGTCTGAAAACCCCATTCCAGTTTGCCAGATTTAATTCAAACTCTGTTTAAAAGAGACACTTGTGGTAAACTTCTTTTTTTCCCCCTAGTTGCATTTAAAGTTTGTTATTTGTGCCAGAAGCTCTGTCCTATGAGTCACCTGATCTCCTTCCACCAGCTGGATGAGCATATAGCAACTTGTATCATCAGCTTCCAAGGGTGAATGGTCACAAAACAAGCTTAAAATCGCTTTTTTGCAAGCATGCAAGAGAGAAATAACCATTTGAATGTTTGCTAAAAACAAGTGCAAAACCACCACAAAACCAGGCCACACAAATCCATAAGTTTTCTTCTCCCCCCCCTCACCTCTGTTTTGTTTGAAGAGGAATGGATTATTCTACTTTACATGAATTAGAATGGAGAAATAGCCTCCTCTTTAAGTAGAGGTTGATATCAAAAGCCTGTGAAAAACAGCAAGGCCTTCTGTGAACTTTGAATTGCCTGTGCATTTACTTAGATACCAGCAACTCGGGGATTTTAAATATCAAGACAAGGAGTTATGAGGAATATGCAACATGAGCTTATTACTGTAACTAACCAGCTGAAATATATGCATGAAACACAATTAAAGGGTGTCCTGCATATGTATTGATTTAATTCCTTGCCATATAGGGTCAAAACGGACTTTAAGCAGCAATGCTGTGTTATTTTTTAGTGTGCTTGGGAATTTTGGGGTTGGTTCTCTGTGGTTAACTGCATAATTAATCCAATGCTTATTAAGACAGACTCAAACGTTTGTGTCATCTGGTTTTGGCCTCCCATTCAGACCACCTTTAAAGTTTCTAACTGTGTAGAATGTAGCCCCTCCAGAGGCACAGTGGTTTAGCAGTCAAACTGGCATCTGAAACACTGAATTCTCCATTCTTTTTTTTTTTTAATTAAGATAATAAATTGGTCTTAAATTATCCCTGAAATCAGACCAGTGTTGATTACAATGGGTTTCATGCTGTGACAGCTCAAGATGATGTTATTTTTATTCCTTTTCAACGAGATCTTAATCTCTCCCTGCGTGTAAACAAATTGTCACAGTAACCTTGTTCTTTAATCTCCCAGCTGAAGACCTTTAAAGCATTGGGAGATAACAGATCTAACTGAGATTTCATCAGCTTTCAGGCTTTTACAGATATGCCGCATGCCTCTCCCACTGCTGCAGCCTTTAAATGTTGAAGGAGAGGAGTGCACATTACACTCAAAAGCTTTCCTTAAGCGTTTGAAAATAGTATCCGCCTAGCAACATGTGATTCAGGGCTCGAATCCACAGACAAAATTTGGATGCAGGCACAGCAAGCCAAATTGCTACCTGTTGTAGCTGGTGCAGAACTGTCCCACTGTCTCTCTTCTATCACTTTGGCTCACACAAGTCAACCTTGCTAAAAAGGTCAATGGTATTTTAATGCTCAAAAGAACACTGTATGTCAGAAACACCAGCTTGCATTTCTTATTCCTCTCCTAGCAGAGGAAAACAATTTCAAGGGGCAGTTAGTAAAAAGAGGAATGAAAAGACCAGAGGTAACTTGCCTTTCTCCCCCCATTCCCTTCACCTGCTTTGCAAATATGAACTGATTTATCTTCTAAAGCAACAGATACATAATTATACCTAGTCAGCTATTACAAATGGGGTAAAAGAGGCAAGTTATTTGCCTAAGGCCCTGCAGCTTGCCTCCAACCTGGCTCACAAGCAGTGAGCGATTGCCCACCCTGGGGAATCCAAATCTTCAGCCTCATTACCCTCCCACAAACAATGTGGAGCAAACTCCCAGTATTAACTAACATGAATAACTGGGTTTCTGCTAAGTTCCCAAAACTCTTCCTTCCAGAGGTAGGGATAACACTGTTAACTCCACCTGTGAATACTTCTTTAAATAAGAACATCAACAATATGTACATCAGTCTATTTCAGTGCATTCAGATGAGTATTTTTCATGTTTGAGGCCATGTAAGCATCATTATTCGTAGTGGTAGGACTGGGAATACTCAATAGCATCCATAAACCTGGTGTGCATTTCCTTACAGGTGAACATTATTTGTGAGTAGACATATGGGTACATTTTCCAAATGCTATACAGGAGCCACTGTACACACGCACACACAAAACCTCTGTTCCTGTTAAAATGGCTTTTGCCCAGGCATCTATGGATGTTTGGAAAATGTGTTCCATTTATTTACTGGCATGCCAGATATTTGTCTACATAACAATGTTTTCTGTTAAGTCAAAAAAATTTATTGTTTCTACAGTTTAAACTCTTTCATTGCAAATGCAGCCAAAACTAGTCCAAGTCAGACAGAAAGGCCTCTCTGCAAGCAACATTGCTATCTGCATCAGGCTTTCAAAAATAATGCTCCAGATTTACTACTGACTTTTATTTGTTTTAATATGCTTCCACATCAAATTTAAAAGCGCTTCATATAGTTCAGAGTATTTGAAGGTTTTAACAGATACGTGTTAACAGCGTGAGTACCAAATAAATATATATGAATATATATAATGCAAATTGGGTTTTATTTATTAACATTACTATCAACTGAGAACTGTTTCTTTACTTCTGAATGTTTGGCAACCTGAGAAATCTGAATAAATAAGTGCCTTTCAGAAGGAAAACAGGTAAAACTAAGGCGAAGGATCTGAAGCTGATAAGGCACATTACACCCAAAATTTCTGCATCAAAAATAACAGAATTAAACAACAGTAATGGCAAAAAAAATAATCAGGTTTCTCAACATTAAAACATTTTGCAAGTACCTCCCGGTTCATCAAACCAACCACAAAGAGAAGAGCGAGCCACAGACAAATTAATCTAAGGATGCAAAAGGCTGCACTCGATAGGTTTGAAACACTTCTTGTTCAGAATGATTTTTTTCACTCTGAAATTCCTTCAGCTCTCTTCTTATCAGCTTCTGCCATTGAAAATGTAGGCAAATGGACTTAATGGGCTCAGAGATGTTTCCTGAGAATCAGTTACTGGTCATTTTCTGAAGATATTTTAAATCTATAATAGGAAATATTTACTTACCGAGTTATTTGTGAGCAAGCTGATAAAGTGCCAACATGCACGGTATAGTTTGGGAATATTTACTAGCTGAAGCCTGAAACTGAACAGCAATAAGCCCTGCTTGCAACATGAGGGGAAATATTGTTATTCCCTATCTTCATATGTCACAATTTCATTAAGTTCAAACAAATATATATATATTTGCCATGGTTGAGAGAGGTTAGATTGCTCTAGAGGCACATTCTCTCTTTGACTAAACACTTCTGACCACATGCCAAGCTCAGTTACTGAGCCTCCCCGTTATCTCTATTATCTCTAGTCACAAGAAAAAGGACAGCCATCAGCAAAACCTGCTCAATGTGAAGCCCAGGCAGGAATCTGGCCCTGCACAGCTGTAAGAAGACAAATGAAGTTATCCCATTGCAGCACTGTAAACTACACCTTCCTCAGTTGCTTTGCTATGGATAATTCCTGCCTTAGACTTGTGTGAAAAAGTACTTAAGATATTTACATCATGACATGAGGCTGCCTCACCACTTCTATCCTTACAACATCCACAGGTTACAATCCACGATAACGAAATACAGTTTTTCCTCTACTCTGGAACTATTTCCTAAGTCACTAAATGTCCATTTTCTCTTCCTGCAACCTTTCCAGAAAGAAGACCTTCCTGATAAGACATCATTAAAAACATATAGTGGTTTTAAGAACCACTAAAGGGAACAGCTTTAAAAGTAAATATTAGTAAGAGTTTAGTTTCTGCAGTTGCAGTTCAAGTCTATATACTTAGTATCCACTATTCCTTATCCTAGCCTGGGCTACCAAAATACCACAGCCTGAACTAAGCATAACTTGTCTTGCAACTTCTGTAAGAATGAAGATCAATTTTCTCCCTGAGCAACAGGCTAATTCACCAGCAGAGTAGAAACTAAAACATGGCAGAACAGAGAGGAGATACAGAGAGAAAGAAAATGAAGAGACTGGAGGGAATATAAAGACAAGGCAATTTGCTAACTAGTGCGACCCAATGGAGCCCCTAATTCTGTTTCACTTAGGAGGGAAGAAGCTGCACCTGTGTGTAACCCCACCTTACTATTTGCATAGCAGTACGCCCCAGAGTAGAGTAAATGCCTCTCAGGGACTGGCTGCAGTGCAAGGCTGTGTGATCTGTCATTCACTAAGCCTTTGGCATTGATTTGCCTTTCTCATATAAACACATCCTTTGCTCTCATTAGTGTGTTTTGAGCCTTCTGACATAAGGAGAGGTATCTCTGTTCACCGTGTTGAACTGTGGTGCTGCCAACACAATTTTAAAGCAGATAGTGTAGATGATTATTTAAGTGAATTTACACATGATGGCAAATAACTATGCTTAATAATACTGAGAGAGCCTTAATGATTTCATTTTGGTGATTTAATTTATAAAAGCAAAGCTTAATCATTTAATAGCATCATTAAGAAAACACCACAGGAAGTTTAAAAATAAAGAATCATCCATATCTCCTGAGAAATGAGTTTTCTTCTAGCATTCAGCTCATGACAAAATAAAATGGAAAGCTTGCAGCTTCTTAAATAATTGCACTAGAAATATAAGCAATCCCTAAAGAATCCATTCAGCCTCATCTTCTGCAGGATAGAAGAATTGCATTTCTTTTCACCACAGTGCGAAAGAGGCTTCACAACTAAAAGACACCACAGGTGTCATAGGTGATGGGTATACTTACATATTTTCTTGGATAAGGACTGCCTTGTGAACAAAATGCAAATGTCAGAGCAATTAAAAATAGATGTTTGTTTCAAAAGCAGCAGTTTCATATAAAATCAAACCCTGTCAACACATTTGACAATGGAAGCATCCCTTACCAGCACATGCGCAGTGCATGTGCCTGTGCATGCATGTGCACACACAAGTGTGCCTGAGTTCCAAATTGAAATCTCCAAGGACTGGATATTAACCAAGAGTTTGCATTGGGGTAATGGAAAATATGACCTCATTAGCACTAGGTTTGTCATTTGCTCCATAATACAAAAGTAAATTACAATGTATTAATGCAGTTAGTGTTGTTTTTAACGTGCACCGGGATACAATAAAAGTTTTTATGGGGGAAGTGTGATGGCATGTTTTCACCACAGCATTAGCACTGGTCTTCTGATAGGGCGGCCACTCATATTACCCAGTGGAACACTCCTATAATGATGTAGTAAAATTTGACTCTGATATAGTAAAATCTGTTTACGGCAAAGCTGCTTTTTCACACAATCAGGCTGGGGCAGGGAGCAGAAAGGACATAGCTAAAAGAATTATTTTCTAACTGTATTTTCATAGAAAGTGATCAAAAAAACAAACAAACAAACCAGTATTCCTAGGCTTCAGGCCTGCCCAAAGGAATTACCATGCCATACTCTCCATTTTCCTTTGTGTATTTCCTTTGTTTCCTCAGTTCATCTATAGGTTTGTCATCCAGCAGCTGCCATAAATTAGTGTCCACATCTTGGTGAAGGAACCTAAACAGGAGTATTGTAATTTAACACACTTTTAATAGGCTTGTCGTGGAGTTTTGCATGTACAACCCAGCCCATGTAAAACAACCTCAGGCATATTCATGGTGTTAGAGAAGGAAGGTGATGGTGGAGAGCAGGGGGTGGGGTGAGATCCTTTCCTTATTGAATACAGAGCTGGCTTGTGTTTGTAGTGGTGCTGGCAGCCTGTACCCTCCTGCCCATGCTCCTTTATTATGTTACCAAGAACAGGTTTGTGGTACTAATGAAGGTTTGCAGGTGCTCTTTTTAAGCCATGGTTTTGCCTTTCTCTCTTTCCTAACTGGACAAAGAAAGTTTCATGCATTTAAAATTGTTCTCCTTGGTCTTCCTCAGTAATGGCTTCAAGCAACACTAGTCATGGCTACCTATGCAGCTCTCCATGCACAAGTCCCACTCCGCAATTGCATTGATTTCCAAACTCTTATCTTTACCTGTATCAAAACTGAGGCTGAATCTGGGTTTCTGTAGCACTGACTTATTACAAGCTGAGCCTGGGCTAAGGTACCAACCCACACCATAACTGATGGCTGTTTTGCCTTCAGAGCCCTGGAAAACCATGTTTATTACTGATGTGAACAAGGGAGATGTTGGCATCTGGACTGGAAGCTATCATGATGGGGGAAAAAACGTAACCCATTATAGCAGCAGCAGTCACTGTTCATGTCCTTCCCTGAAACACTAACAAGAAATAAAAGCCAAGAGCCCAGGTCTCATCCATTGCCTGTCTGCTTTTTCCCCTTTCCCTCCTGTCACCAAGATCCAACCTTTCATTTTTAGGAACACTAAACTGGATTTTGCTTTTGCCTTTGAGATGCACTGAACCAGGTTGAATATCCCTTTGGAGGGGTATGGGAAAAGAAGTGCTGGAGAGCAAAATTTGCTAGGACAAAGCTGTGAGAGGCATTCATTAAAAGAAAAAGATAGTCATAAAGTCCTGAATAAGGCTTTGTAATGAATGGACCCGAGTAGCCTGTGCCTCTCTTGCTGGTCTAGTGCCAGTAGTTGAAAGTTATTTATTTGTTTGTAATATAGTTTTCCACCAAAACACTTTAGTAATAAAGAGACATGAGGGGAGACACATTAGAAAGTGTGCCATACATCAAAATGAAAAGTACCACATAAGCTACATGATAAACGTGGGATAAAATGTACTTTGTTTTTGTCAAGACAAAGCAATAAGGAAAATGCTGTGTCTGGAGTAATTCTGAGCTTGGAACTTCAGCTAGTTATTTATTTTTATTAAGCAAATATACAACCCTGTAAATGTACCTGGTGCTAACTAAACAAGAACAGCATACAGTCCCAGTTCTGAGAAGTTCACAGCCCAGTGTGGACAATACGCTGTGCAGGACAGACAAAACAAAAGGCTGTGATTCAGGGAAGCATTGAGATACTTCAGGTGAAAACAAGCAGAATTTATGAAAGAAGCAAATAACATGGCTATTGAAGCATCATATAATCATTAACAGGTACGAACATATCTTTTCTCGTTCCCATTTATTGATTTATTCCCTGGTGGCATATTCTCTAAATCCTACATGGCGAGTCCTAAAGCAAGTACAGCCTTTGTGGTATTTGTACAGTGCTTAGCACCGCCAGGTCCTGATCTTTCACCAGGGTCTTTTCTATTTCTCTTTCAAGCATAGCTAATATAATGAGCAGATCTGAAATGGAGAGTGAGGGAAGAAAAGCATCTGTGAGACAAGAGTCAACAAAATCTGAGGGTGACACCAGCAGACTCTGGGTTGGAAGTAAGAAAGGAGGAACAGAGTCAAAGCGGGGGCAGAGGCAGCGGTTATCTACTTCTCTCTTATTTTCTTAGGAGCTTTTGCAGTTTTACTTGAAAATGCACAAGAGAGAAAAAAAGTTATTTTGACTTACAAAAGTGTGGAAAGGTCATTAGGAAGACTTGAGAACCAATAAAGCTCTTTAAATCCTTCCTACTTGTAATGCATAGAGCAAAGCTTACAGGAAAGCTGCAGCTAAGAAAATTACAAATGGTAATGCTATTATTTGGCATATAGTTGCCAAAGGCATTCAATATAAAGATTTTACAGAGGTGTCAACTGATATATAGCAAACACACAAACAGTCTCCAGCACTGTAACATATGCAAGGAGAGCCGAGGCTAAATATTAAGCATATGAATTATATATTCTTGCAATGTGAGGCTGAGAAAATGCTTGCTGTGCACCATAGTTAAAATGAGCAATAAATACCAGGGTTAATGCTGGCAGTGTCTTGTTGTGGAAGGTTCCTCTAAGCCCCCCTCTCCCAAGTTTGGGTTTCAAACCATTTTCTGCTGTGTTGGATAATGAAGTGATTAGACTGCTCCTTTCCGAGACTGTTACATATTTAAAACAGGTTCCGCCACTGCCTCATTTTAAACATCAGAACCTGTTTTGGGCGCCAGAAATGTGAAACATGAACATCAATAGCTTTCTCCTGCCAAGATAAGAGCTTGCTGCAGAGGCCAAACATATGTCTTTCTTTCTTTCCCCGAGGAGGTTTCTGGATAAGGAAGAGGTGTGTCTCTACCTGAGCTGCTTAAAATGACTCAGCCACATATGGGCCTTTTGTAAACTTCCCTTTATTCTTTCTCCACGGGGCAGTGAGAGATTTCAGTCTCAAAGTTATTGCCATCTGGGATTAAAAGGCTGGGGCTGCCCGAGATTGGTCTCCCCATAAAAAGTGGGTTTAGCTGCTGGGGAAGACCCTTACTGAGGCGGCTCTGCAGGGTGCTTTGCTTCCTCAGGAAGGGTCATCCCAAGGCTTGCCCTTTGAAAGGAGCAGCAGGACTTATGTGATAAAACACACTGTGCTTCATTGTGACCTGCATCAGTGCCAGCCAAATTCAGGTGAGGGAGACGATAGCAATGCAAATGTGAAACGCTGCTCTGTTTCAAAGAAAAGCTCTTGTGCAGGGCCAGGAAAACCAGGATCTTGATTTGCTCACCAGCCAAGGTGATGCCTTTGCCACCTCTGAAGTGCTGGAAGGGCTGCCTGAGCCTGACGAGTTGGGTGAGCGCCCGCACGGGCAGGTCGTGCGAGCAGGACAAGACGCAGCTTTGTATTCAGCAAGCTTGCCCAAAAGGCAAATTAGTTCTTGCAGCTCAAGTTTAATGAACAGAAAGTGCTCGTAGTAACCAGACTCTCACCTCCCTCAAACAAGGTGGGGTAGTGTCAGGGCAAACTCAGTGGGGACCTGAAGAAAGATTTTCCTTGTGTTTCGCTCTGCTCGACTGACTCCGTGCAACCGAATGCAAGTCTGATCCACCCCTGGCTGCCTTCCCTGCTGTCTCTGCAGAGAAGAGAGACACCTGAGACAACCTCTCTGCCAGTGGACCAGGATGCATGCCCTCCTGCAGTGACTGCCACCTTGCTTCCCTCCTCTCAGGCACAGGAAGAATTGATTTCATGTCGTGCCCTCACAAGACAAGAGTGACATAGCTTAGCAGCTCCCCACCCCGGAATCCTGGCTCCCAGCCCTGGACACTCTCTAGAGAGAATTGCAGCCCCTAAACAATGTTTCCCAGCCAAGCCAGCAGCTGAGATTTCTTCTGATCCTTTCCACGTTACCATGCCCTGTATGCAGAGCTCTGCCCTTTCCAAAGCTGTCCCTGAGTACTAAATACTTGCCCATGCCTTGAAAGCACAGCACAAAAACCACAAGATAATAGACATCAGGTAATCCCAGGAACTCCAGCTGAGTGTAAAAAGTGTCCCTATTTAATTTTTACTTCTTCAAATATATGTCATTAAAATCAGACCACATCGGGCCACCCTCACTGTCTCACAGGGGTTTACATCCGGGCTGAGGGATGGTAGACATGAAGCTGCAGGGCGCCTACAATGTCACCCTTTCTTTTACATTTAAAAGGCCTTAATTGTGGTATAACCATATGAATGGAGCAAATCTGTCCTCAAGCACTAAAATACAGCCCATTAAAGTGGGAACAGCAGTAAGGGAATGTAGACCTGGATAGACCCAGGAAGCAATCCCAAAAATACTGGGAGTTTTTAAGAGAGAAAATGATTGTTGCTTCATGGAATTTTGGCTCTGGTGAAGAGCCAGGGCTCCTAAATCTTCAGAGTCAGCCCCATCCAATTTTTAAGCAGTTAGGCACTGACAAATAAATGCACCATTTAACTGCCTCTTCTTGAAATTAATAGGAATGAATCATCTTGGCATTTTTGAAAAATCATTCTGAAGCAGCTTAGGTGCCTAAGTATCTTTAGCAGCATAGACCTAAGCAACTTTTCAAGCGCTAGTTAACCGCTGTTTCCTAATGTGTCTCATAGCACTAAATCACATGGAATAAATGGGGGGTTTAATGAATGCAAGAGGACAGGGCTTCAGTTGCCAAATTCTTCTTTGCCTTGTGTGAAGAGTTGCAGTAGCTGTGAAGCTGGTCTTCCCTCAGTAAGTTGGACAAAAATGTTGCACTCATTTTCTTCCAGCCTCTTTGCCAGGATAGCAAATGCATCAGTTTTATTGCAGTGCTGCTCTCATTGCCTTTAATTCATGATGTTGCTTTTACTTTTCCTGAGACCCTGGGCATGCAACAGTTCCAGATACTTCCCAGAGAGGTCACACGGATGTCTGACATCCTCTTCCCAGTACCACAACAGCAAACAGTAGCACTGCCTTGCCCCTAAAACCCTGACACACAAGGCCCTTCTTCATACAGGCTTCCTCTCATTTGCCTCTTAAGCTCCTGATGAGTTTGAAACAGCCTATTAGCTCCATGACAGAGAGACAAAACCCACACTGCTGTCTCAGAGACATCTAGCCACCAAAAGTCTAAACTGCTGCAAGCACAAGGGTTAGAGGGAGATGGAGAAGAGCTGCCAGAGTAAGAAAGGGCAGCCAAATCACTGCTGTGGTCACGAGCTCGCTCTCAGCCAAAGGCTTTAGTCCATCGGAGTTGCTGTGAGAAGAAAAGTGAAGGGAAGGCATTTGGGAGTGCTTTGCATCCTTTTGTGTTTGATTTTGGACGGCTCGGGAGGCACAGCACATTCAGATCCCAATGTCATTGTCTAAGGGCTTGTTTGTTTTCATTCCCCTTCTCCCTACACAGAAAATTAAATTTGGCACACAGAGACCGGGCACTGATGACTCTTCAGGGATAGATTTTTATTCCATTTAGGAGACAGTCAAAATAGTTTTTGACATTATTTTATTCTAGGAATTATAACTGAGACCCTTAGGGATGAAGACACGCAAAGCCTACAATAAAGCACTGGGAGATGCTGATTGCCCAAAGCTCCTTTGAAATCCCAGATCATGTTATGGATATAGTCACACAACTGAAAGTGATCCACTTACCACAATTTAACCAGTTACTGCCTGCCAGATGAGGCGTGGGAACCACTTTCATAGTTTAAGCAAATGTGCTAACTTACAAGTTGTGGTACTTTAAGAACATGCGCACGGTTGCTGTGCCTCGGTCAATGGGCTGTTGCTGGTGAAGCCACAGTAATTCAACCATCTCAGGCATGTGCCTGTACCTCATGGAAAGGATATATTGCTCGTATCAAAACAGCACTTCTAAGCTTCAAGCATGTGGTGGCCTCAGTGTGTCTGCTGCTCCTCCTGTGTGTACAGTTCGCAAGGCTGAAAACAAACTATAAAGGATGAATGAAACAAATCAATGGGTCAAGGGCAGAAGGCAGTAATAATACTAGGTAGAATGAATAATAGGTAAGTAACACATGCTTTCTATGATTGCTGGATGTCCAGAATTCTGATCCTTTATTAAATTTGTGAAAAAGGGAAAATTGCTCCATTAAGAACATATAAATATTTGTTACTAACATTCCTCACTCAAACTCATTGCTGTTTTGCTTTTGGGAACAAAATGGTGTATGCCCTAATCTTATGCTCTATCTGCACATGGCTGCAACTCTGCCTGTGCAAAAAATCTCCATATGTAAAAAACCAAAAAAATTAAAACGTGAAGATAACTTTCTTTGAGAAAGTTGCATTTTTAATCTAACATTTGGAAAATCTAAAACAAACCCTTCATGGTTTTGGATGGGGAACCTCAGCTGGCTACTTGAGTTAAACTGGCCAGCTACATCTTTTCCACAGCTCTGTATGTGGTTAATAATAGTATTACTTTGAAGTTAGCCAATTCCTTTCCCCCAACAGTCTCACAGTGCTTTTGAAACGTAGCTAGAGGTTATTATTCCCATGTAGTGGCTCAGAATAAACCATGAAGAAAGTAAATGGTTTGCTAAAGGCTAAAGACTAAACTAGTAGCAGAGCCCAAGTTTTCCATGTCCTAGCCTATTCCTGTAGGCCAGTGTCATCCAATTTAGGGGTCCTAAAATGCTATATATTCCCTTAAGGAGGCATTTGAAGGCTATTCACACCAGCCTTTCCTTTATCACATGGCTATTTGGAATTGAACTGCAGGCATCCCCATCTCATATGGCCACATGGTAGATACTTGTCCCACTTCATGTCGGATAGCAGCTGCTGTAAGACTCAGGATAAAAAAAAAAGAGCAGCAGGAATTGACCTGAGCATCACAAAATCTGGCCAACAGCTCACTCCCTGCCCAAACCAAAATATCAGCCAGAAAAAGACGGCTGCAGAGAGCAGGCTCTGAGCAGGATAAATTGTTGTGATGAGCTGGGAGCTATAGATATGACACTTCTGTTCTTACTAATACATCTGCAATCATTCACTGTGTTCATTATCACAACAGTTCTTGTATTTTTATTCATCAGTGAGAGCAAAATGACCGAGCCTCTTGATGCCTTTGTCTGTGAAACACCTTTGTCTGTTGTTTTTGTATCACCTTTGCCATCACAGCTATAACAAATCACCTTGTTAATGTTATAGTGCTTGTTCCTGTGGCCCAGGGTGATCCCTTGTAGACTGGTGGGCCATACTCACATAACTATAATCCGCCACATTTTCATGCAATTAGTATGCGGCAGAATTGTTCTCAGATACTCGCACACATACAAAAAGATTAAATAAGACCCATTTAATGTCATGAATTGTACTGTTAGGAGTTAATGAGGTCTGGTAGGTTGCCAAAGTCCGACACACAGAAAGCTCAGGCAGGCCAGGAGAGAGAAAGGGAGGAGTTGCTCGGTTCAGCCAGATAGACCTTGAAGTGCAACAGCTGTGCCTTGTCTTTGAGGAGCGGATCAAGTAGTGAATATGAGATAGGCAAACGTTGGCTTAAACTTTCTTCTCTCTTTGATTGTCCTTGGACATCTGCCTCATCTCCTGTCAAGAATGTTTGGCAGCTGTGAGCCCAGAATAACACTGCTGCTCAGCCAGGACGCTATCGCCGTCGTCTAATACTTTAAGCCAACTAGCCTCTGCTGTGTGCCTCGACAGATACTGAACTATGCTAATGCCTTGAGCTAACTAGGCTTTCTAACAGCCCGTGAAATACATAGAAGTGGGGTCTGCGGTTTATTTTCCTCACGTGCTAATTGGCTTTAATTGTTAGCCAATTGGATTTCAAGTTTAGAAAAGGGTGCCCCAGACAAAAGGAAAAGTGTTAACTTAAGACCGTGGGAGAGATGGGCCTTTCTGTTCAGTTTCTAATGTAGCAGACTTTATGCAGATGCATAAGTCTCAGGGCAATGGCTGTCCTAGAAAGATTTCTCAAGCATAACCAATGTGGTTTCCTATAAAATATATGCTTCCATACAGGCTGAATGTCATTAATGTTCAGTTATTTGCTGGAATGTAAATTCCCATCTTTCAGAATCAAAGTGTTTCTGCTTATTTTGCCTCAAAAATAAAGAGGTAGCTAAGATGAATACCAGATTAATTCTCATATGTCAGCTGTTTGAGGCAGTGGCTTTGGAAGTAGAATTGTTTTCTTCAAGAAACAGCCTTCATTTTGTCCCCAGAGTCATGGTGAGACAGTAGGAGAAGGGCTTCCATTCTACGTGTACCTCAACACTTGTCTAACAGAAACAAGCCCTCTCTGAATAAGAAGGGCACTTAGTTTCTGCACCCATTCATCCTCTGAATAGAATATCACATTGTAAGATTCATTCTCTGACAACACCAGGTTTACTACCACTGCATTTCAAAGGAGTTCATGGGAGGAGAATCTGGCCATGTAAATACACCTGTGAGATCAACCAGCCTAAATGACTTCTGTGTCATCTGTAATATACATATCCTCCCAACACCCCTTGTAGATAAGGCAGTGCTATTATCCATCTTTTGCTGAGGGCACAGAGGGGGAAATCCTCAGAGGTAGCTGGGATCATAAATACTTATGAAAATATGTGCTAGAGAGACTAAAGGCCAGCTTCTCAAAACTAAATTAATAGGATTTGGGTGCTTAACCTGCTTAAGCACTTACAAGAACTTGCTGAAGAACTACTGAAAACCTGATCAGAAGTGATTTGCCTAGGTCACATCAGCTGCTTTTTGCAGAGGAGAAATCCATGTCCTAAAATCCTATGGTAGGAATTTAGTGCCATTAGGACTCAACCAAGTTCCTGAGCAAAACCTCAGACAAATCCTCATCATTATCACCACATAAAACACCTAGAAATAGTAACAGGTCATGGCATTGGGAAGATCTGCTTGATTGGCAGTGAAGTTTTCTGCCCCCTTTCCTTTTATGAAGTGTGACCCTTAAACAGAAAGTTCAGTTTAAACTGTTTTCACTTGCCCATCCAGATGAGGGCACAGTGACGCTGTTACCCAGAAGCTGCAACTTCAAAGCCATGTAACATCCATTTCCAGATGCTTATTAATCAGGCTTCAACCTTTCTCTTTGACATCATTTTTCAAAGTGTTTTGGAGATCATTCCATAGTAAAGGCCGAGATTTTCTTCCATTACTTCTGGTTAGTTAGCACCATCCAGGCAGTACAAAAAATGATAGCATTTGGCCCTAAAAAGCTAATGGAGAATTCTCCCCAGTGAGGGGTTTTAACAGAGACTGAAATTATTCAAGGTAGACATGGTAGAATAAACCATGCTATTCCAACTTACAAGTAGCCTTTGAAGGGCTATAGCTAGTGATCCTATGTTTGTCAGACTGGCTAATTCATAGCAGTAGATTGAGGTTAATGCACACGTACAACAACAATTTAAAAGACAACTTTTTGCTGAAGATCCATTCATTTTTTGTGCAAGTTACACCAAAACCCAGGACAGGCAATAAAGGTGTTCAGGCACATGCTCATTCTCTTAAAAACTCAATTATTAAGTTTTTGCTAGCCTTTGATTTCTAGAGCAGCCAATATGTCACCTCTAGTGCCTTTATCCCGATAGTCCATGGCTACTTTTTTGGAGCAAATACTAATTTGTTCTTCGAGCTTAAACCCTTAGGTCTCAATCTCTGATGGTGTGGTTCAGTGTTTAGAGAAGCTCCACTGTTTCCCATTCAGGTGCATTTTACTCTCTCTCTCCAGATGCTATCAGAGCTGAGAACACCAAACCAGCACACAGAAATGTCCCAGCAGTAGTTCCAGCTTGGGTGAGAAATAGAAGTCTTATAAATCTCATGACTCATCGCCCTAACAAAAGTAGGAGTATAGCAGGCTGCTTTATCCAAATCAAGCTTGTGCTATGAACATCTCAACTCCTTTGCTTGTAAAAAAGGGTTTTCAACAACTATAAAAGGATTTTAGTTCCATCCTATCTCCTTACCCTATGTAAACTGCTATAACAAAACTAAAAACAAAGGAACTATGCAGAAGAGCGACAAATTCACCAAATTCCGCCCTGTTAAATCTAATGCCTAGTGGTTATATCATGCTATTCCCATGAAACACAATATTCTCTCCCGGTTTATAAAGCACCAGGGGGGAATACACTTGCAAAAACTTCCAGCTACAGTGAATCTGACCTGGAGCACTTGTCTTCAGGGGCAAGACCTGAGATCAGCCTCCTTGGCAGTTCAGAGACACCATGGGATTAGCACGAAGGGGCTCCACTGGCTTCTGTGAAACGCTGGGTCAGTCAGTGCTCCTTCCTGCTGCTCAAGGGCATCTCGCCTTCTCTGACAGCATTCATGGGAGGTACTTGCTGCTTGTAAGGACAAACTGCCCAAACTAAACTCTTTGCTTCTCTTTCAAGGCATATCTCCTCCCTCTTCCAAGAGCATCCTCACTATGTGAGGAAAAAGCAGTTGATAGCAACTGAGATGAGGCTACCGCATGGTGCTTCCCCTGCGTACTTATTTTCACTTGTGATTGTCCCTATTTGGCTCCCTTTGCGCCCTACACTGCAAGAGATCCTATGGCCATCACCGAGGAAAGCTGGACACTAGACACTTCCTGCAGCTAGTCAACACGTCTCTGGGCTTTGTCACGAGGGTTAACTGCAGGCTGATGCCAGTCACCTGCTCCCGCAGCAGTGAAGTGCGCTGCTTTCTAGTGCTCAGCGGTTCCCGAGGAGCTGCAAGTGGATGCGAGTGGCAGATGCTAACAGACACCAGAGAGCCTGAACCACCGGCCTTGCCTCTCACTGACAAATTGCACCTTCAGCACAAACATTTCAGCGTGTAACTTATCTCCCGATCGGAGCGCTTGGCCGCCCCTCTTTGCAAAGGCAGTGTCCTTCCAGGTGGATTATTTTCCACTCAAAGACTGATGCCTGCAACAGCAATCTTGAAAGTCTCCTGCTATCTGCCTCTCACTCCTCACCAGACAAGACAAGACCACCCAGTGATTCGCCTGAAGAAATATTACACCAGCCTGTGGGCCGGCATGCCTGAAATTGGCCCAGGGAGCATATCGACAATGCGTTACCCAGCTTAGAAAACACAAGGGGATTAATAACTTGGACAGTGTGCTGGATAAAACTAAACTCAGATACAATTCCCCGTCCAAACCCAGTCAGAATTTTAATCTTTAAAGACTTTTAGCTCCATAGCCCAATAAATCCTTTCCATAATGACTCATTGTTAGCCTGATCTTCCTTATAAAACACACGGTGGAAACAGGGTAACATTTTCCTTTCTTATTGCTCTCCTTTGTAAAACCATCTTTCCTTGTATCTCGCTGCCATTTGCCTGTTAGTCATGGGCTTCACTCCTGAATGAGCCACTTAAGAAATGTTACACTGGTGTCAAATTGATACATGTCTTGTGAATACTTTATACTTTCTCTTTATTTAATGTGAAAGGACAGAACTGATCAAAAATCAGGGACAAAGTTTCAGTCAAAATGCAATTTTTCTGTTGAACAAAAAACAAACCTTTAGCAGAAATTAGAATATGAGAACTCACACAGGGCCACAAATATTTAATGTTTCAGATTTTTCTTTTCTTTTGTCCCTCTTGGAGAAATTTGAATTCCTAGTTGAAGACATCACTTACATTTCTTAGGAAGCCCTCAAACCACACTTTCAAAATGATTCTGCCACAAGATCTGGTAAGATGCCACTGCAAATCAGTGGGGTTTGCCTGCAAAGTCCAGCCTGGTAAAGTGTTTTCCCAGATATTTCAAATCCGGGAGCCATGATGTGTAAATCAGCCCCTGAGGAAGAGTGCCCAGGTTTTATACAAGTTCTGAGCAGGGAAAACATCAACAACAGGAGTGAAGAACAAACATAATATTGTCCTGTGAATTAGCTACCTATCCGAGGCTGCTGCTGCCTCTTCTTCTACAGGATAGCAATAGCAACATCCAGAGAGTACTTCATGAAGCCCCTCTCTCTAGTAGACATTGCCTTTTCAGGATCAACATTCCGTTTCTGATGATGTCCTGGTAAGTAAATCTCAAATTCATTCAAGTTTCTAGTTTTTTAACTGAGTGAGAACATGAAGACATCATTAATAGTGCCCCAGGAGCAACTCAGGTAAGAAACTGAAGTCCCTGTTGAAGCAGTGCAACAAGGTATATAGGACTGAGCACACAGGCAGCTTCATGGACTAGCATATCACTCCCCATAAGCTTTAAACAGTCAGCTTACATTTTGAAATTCAGCCTTCAACACATAACAGAGTCCTTGACCACCCTCCTGTAGAAAACAAACCCCTGTTTATTTTGGCAGATGTTCATTTTTCCTTTAAAGCTCACTCCTCTATCTTCTTTCTGGCTGTTCGAGGTATTTTTCCTAAGCACAACGTTATTGTGGGTTTAGCCTGAGATGCGAGTCAATCCCCTCTTTTAAAGCAAACTGATTTCCCCACTCCTTTCCCTGTGATATCTATTTTGGAGGCTCTCAATTCCCTGGTGGGCCAGTGGGACATCCCGCAGCCTCTTTATGGCTGGTGGTCTGCAGGAGGGAATAGGATTACATCTCTCAGCAGCCAATGGTGCTGCCTGTAGGTTCAATAAATGGGCTTAAAAAAAAACACACACACACACAGCATGTCCTTCTTACTCTGCTTTGCGTGGTGTGACTGAACCTGCGGAGCCAGTAGGAGCGAGTTCTATAGTGATAACAGTAACCATTGACTTTCCCTTTCCTGATTTCACCTCTTTCATTATGTTGGAGAGCTTTGTTCCAGACTAGGAGATTATGCAACGGGCTGGAGGAGATGTGACTTCAGTGAGATATAGCACACAAAAAAGTGTGACAAATTGCAATGACAGGGGCTCCGATGGTAGCTTGTGATGGAGTGAAATTAAATCCCTAACCAAACAATGCAGCATTATGCTATATTCTATAGGCACCCTTGTTGAGGGTAGATTGAGAGAAAAAGAGACGGGCGAAAAGAAAGATGCACACATACTTTCCCCATCCATGTTCCCAGCTAGCCCTTTTCCCTGGTGTCAGCTTGGGAGTAAGCAAAAAAAAAAAAGCATCCTTAATGCTTGAGCCCAGATGTAGGAGATGTGTGACACAGGGAGAAGTGCAACAGATTGAAGAAATGCCCAGCAAACACCCACAGATTGCAGTGCCATCCCCTGCTTTTCTAAGCCAGCAGTGCTGCCTCCCTGGAGACATGCCTGAGACCGCCTGTCTCCATACCTCCACATACAGCATCCCAAGCTATTTGCCCTCCTTCCTAATTAAAGTGCTCCCTGAGGAGCCCTGGAGAAGGAGGATGTGTGTACACCTTTGTACTCAGCTGCTCAAAACTTCCTTGGGCAATACCGCAGGGTGATCCCGATAGCTTTTTTCATGCTAAATAACTGACCTAGACGGCCTTACTGCCCCATTCATCTCTTCTACATAAACAAACTATTCATTCTCTAAGGAATAGGTGCATCTGTTCACTCAGGCCCAGCTCCTGAGGGAAGCCAACTAGAGACTTGACACTGTTTAAGGAAGAGGAGAGCACAACACTGCTGTTAAAAGAGTATCTTTGCTGTCCCGGGGCCATCCAGGTGTTAAATCACTCAGTGGCCTCTAAAGGGTGCAGAGCCAAACACTGAAACAAAAGGCAAAGATGGGGAAGGAGGGTGCCAGATATCACAGCTCACACTCCTCATGTTTCTCTTTTGCTTGCTAGGGTTTTCAGGAGCAGTATATTGACGGGACAGAAAATGAAGTTGACTCTAGGAGGCTAGGAGCACTCAACACGGCTGCAAAGTTTATGAGCTGGTCAGCATTACTAATGTTCTCAAAGTAACACTCTTGCGGGACTCCTGAGCTTAGTTTCCACTGGAAAGAAACAATAGTTCAAGCTGTGAAATGTTTTACATTCAACTTCCACCTCCTCCCCCCTTTTCAGTGGAGTTGCCATGAGCCCAGACTTTAAAAACATTTCAGACTTAAAAGGTTAAGATTTAAGTGCTGCTGATTTTATCTGGGCTTTTAACTAACATAGGCAGGTGGATTAGAGATATGTGTACAATCTCCACTCTAGACACTTGGGTAAATATGCACAAGTGCTGAGTGAGCCAAGGAAGGAATCTGATGTTATTGTCTATTAATTTGAAAGCAGAGATTAAAGAAAGTGCAGAAATCAGTAGTGTAAATATCAAAAAGGATTTCCATTTATATGTAAGAACATTACTCTAGCAGTCTGGCTATTTCAAATAACATGAAAGCTTTTTTTTCCTGTGGAAAAAGAACTGTGAATTTGTTTAAATTTACATATTTTCCTCTCTCTTTGTTTGCAGGAATGGTCGCCATGCTTGCAGCTAGGAAGCAGTTTGCTCAACAGGGCTGGGTTTTGTTCAGAGCCTGCATTTGGCTGGAGGACCTAAAACCAGCAAAAGTATTTCACAAAGTTACATGACAGACAGCTGGGTCGGGATTTCCTCCTCCCTCCATTCTCCTATGTTTTTTTTTTGGGGGGGGGGGGGCAATATTTGTGATGATTTTTCCCCGTTTGATTTTCACAGCACCACAGCTTGGAAGCAGCTTCTGGTTTGCTACTAACATTTTTGTTATTCAGAAACATTCATGAAAGCTTGGCAGAAATAACATACAAGTGATGGGGCATTCAAAAGCATTTTGGCTGTGGCTATCGGTCAAGTCAGTGATGTGGCTGCCTTTCCAGCTCGTATGGTATCACTTCTGCCTTCTCCTTAGATGCCTACAACCTATTGTTACATGAATGTTGATAATAAATAGTGAAGATCCTCAAAACAAATTAAGTGCATGCACTTTCTTGTAGAAACACTGAAATTATAAAAGTATCTGCTATGTTAATATGGCCTATATATTTACTACTGGAAGAAAAATATTTTCTCTAGAACTGGAATTAAGTTGTGTCTGATTGCTATAAGAGCTCTTTAAAAGCATACTTCAGGCTAAAATATACTACTTTCTCTACTTTTATGAAAGCATTACAAATTCCTGGAGGTCATCTGAATACTCAAAAATAATGCATATTATGACCCTATGAATCAAATAGGCCAAGCTCAGCACTTTTTATTAGCAGAAATATTCATGAATCTTTTATCCTTCTCCTTAGTCCACCGGCTCTTATTTTCACCCCATTCTCGCCTTAATGCAACATTTCTTAGGAATGCCAAGAAATAGGAACCCAGCTTCAGATTTAATTGCTAATATTGCTAAATTTAGTCGGCAAGAAATCCATCTGAGGCTCCAAAGATTTCCCCTGTAATCTGCAGAACCTGAGTTTGAATCCAGCCCAAGAGAGCACCACAGCAAATAAATACCATCTGATCTCTACAGAAATCTGACAAGAGTTCAACTGCTTTCCACCTTGCTACAAGTATATCAGAGTTGATTTTCCAATGCACTGCTGTAGGGGGAAAAGTCAATTAAAATGCAACTGTCCCAATTTCAGTGGAAGCTACTGATCAGCAGGAATCACTACATATGTGGTTATTTTGCATTAAACAGGCAAATACTATGTTCTTATGCTGGCTTGTTTTATGACTTATGTAACACTGGACAAGCATCAATGACTATGAGCCAAATTACCCCAGTTTTCCATGCAATGATATGGCAATTGCTGGACTCAGCTCATTCTTCCCATCTTTCTTACCTGCTTCTGTGACCATTATGGATATCACAGTTAAACTCTGCAATATTTGGCTGAAGGCACACAGCATGAGATTGCCAGTTTTGTTATGTAGCAGCACTTCCCTATCAGTGTAGCCAAAAGGGGACTAGGGTAGACAGAAAGGAACCAATTCTGGATGCTGGAAACCATCCAGATTTGGTTATCATTTCATTCTTTACTTTGGACTATGTAAATGTCTTACGGAAGATTTCAAGTTTTAACAGCCAAAGGAAAAGGGAAGCTTTTCCAGACCGCTTTCTCTGGAAGCTGGTATCACAGGTCTGACTATGTAAATTATTAGCCTCGGTAAGTTATCCCAACTATTGCTAGCATTATATAAATGCAGACAACGCTATCTGATTGAAGACTGGATTTGCACATTTTTATGCAGCAGCTATTTGCTTTAAATAGAAAGTTTTCAATATTTCAGTGAGAAAGCCTCAAATCCAACAATGATTCAGTTTGAAGTGGGTTTTGCTCAAGATTACAAATTTTTGTTTGTCAGATCATTTTGCAACAAACATTTGGAAAAATTTAACATGGAAAAAACCTCCAGTTTCCAACCAGTTCTAGTGTTAAATGTCCACAAAACACAGAGGAATCTCCTCAGTGAAGCGCTTAAAGTATCAGGTCCTCCTAATCCAGTAAGATTAATTATCATGTATAAGTAAATAGGCATTGTTTTTAATTCCTTTCCAGATGTAGGAAGTTTAGGCCTGCAAATTACTTTGCTCCAACACTGAGTATTGAGACTGCATCAATAATTACTGAATAAAAAGCTGAACCCTGGGTTTTGGGCTCCCCTGAATGGTTTGGATCAAGAGTTCATTCAGATTATGTTACGGATAACAGCTCTGCACAACATTTGGCTCAGATTCAGTTTCTTTGAGCTTAAGGCCAGGATAGACCTTCAGTTCATCTCCTTCAACTCTCTTTCTAGCCCACACAATTATATTTCACTCACATATTTCTTAGCTGAGCCCAGTGACATTAATTAAATGAGAGCATTTTAGAAATCAAGAGACAAAATTGTGGCCTGCTCTAGGCAGAGAGCAAGAGAAAAAGTGACACCAGGCCTTTGCCATGTCAAAGAGCTGATAAAGGTGACTACGCCTGGGGTTTGTCTCATGTAACTTTACATGTCTATAACGTAGATGTCTACATCTGATCTCATTGTGCTTGTACTCAGCTGCAGTCAGTGGAGAGAAAGGGCATTTCTGGTGCACGACTCATCTGCTTTGCCTACTTCAGGATGAGACCTAGTGGCCCATTTCTGTTCAGTGGAGGGTGACCACCTCAGTTGTGGACAGCTGTGATACAGATATCTAAGAGGCATTTAAGAGCATCCTCACCTTTGTGGTCACACCACAAGCTCTAAAATATAAGGAGAGCTTTCACACTCTGAAAGATGCCTGATGGCTTAATCAAGCAAAATTTCAGGCTATCACTCTCTCCAAATGCAGGAGAGCATACAGGTTGGTCATTCCTAGTTTGGGCTTGCATCTACTGCAAAGGAGAACTGTCTATCATGAAACATTATCCTCAAAGCTAAGACGGGGCTGACTGCATTGTCTTTCTTTATGAAAGTGAGAATTGATATTATTGTCATTTCCCTCTCATGAGAGACGCTTAATTTGAAAAAAGGCTTTGAATTTTGCTAAACATTATCAGTTCCTATTTTATTCCAGATTATTGTGTAGATTAGGCAAGAACTGACACTCAAAATTAAATATGAATAACACAAAATAGGAATAAATTAAAACACTGCAGGATGTCCTGGCTACTCTAGCTTTTATTGTAATATTCTTAATACTACATGGCTAGAGGTATTGGTTAAGTGAATTCAGCTTGATCCCTATGGAAATGTGCTATGGAGGAAAATAAACTACAAAAAAAAAAAGTGAATTTGGGAATTAAAAGTCCTACAAGCCATTGTCTTCTGCTTATCTAGCCAAGATTGGAAAATACAGACTAGTGCAGTGCAATCTTTTCCAGCATTTCATCTCAGCCATCACGTGTTTCAACTCTCTCCTGAAAGAATAGCCTCTAGGAAGAGGCAGAGTGCAAAATTCACAGAACATAAATTAGCCTCTTTCTCCAGCTAGTGGGTTATTGAGAGGAGATTGGAATTGCTTTGTTACTCAAATGTATTTGACATACTCCTTAGCCATTTTTTTAAAACTCTCTTGGCTATTAAATGTTTTGCCCTGAATAGCTGTGATCCCTATTTAAAGGTGAATTGCTTTCTTTGAGTCTAATAAATGAACAACTTGGCTTGTGTGAGCAAACGTAGCAGTTTTCACAAGAACTTGCATCCACACTGTTGATACTGATATTTGAAAGAAAGAGTATGAGAAATTACACAAAATTAATGGGAAATTGAAACAAAAGAGGGACAGGCAGGGCGAAAGCGAGTTCTTTCAAAAATCTGAATGTTTGGATTACTGGAGTTTAACTCTCCACCTTCATGTAGGTGCAACACATCCTGTAACCCATTGAAGATTCTCGACACGTTACACATACAGCATGTAAGACACATTAAGAAACTTGATATTAGGTTTCCCACTGATTTCTGAGTGAGTGGATGTGCGGTCGACTGTCTGCCTTTTCCCCTTTCCCAGCACGGCTGGATACCTAGTTTTTCTGTCATCAGTCCAAACACATGCTCTATTTTCCCCTCTTTCTAAGCAGAATTCTTACCCCCTCTCCCTTCTCTCAATACATTACGCTTGCCTGTCTCTTGTTGCTCCAAAGCGGTAGTTCCTGCCAGAAATCTGAGAGACTCACTGTGTGTATAGAGCAGCCTGGGAAAGGGGCAGTCAGGGCAGAATTGCCCAGCTTTGGCCCAAAACGTGAGGTTTTCAAGCTCTGTGTTAGTCCCTTGAAAAATCAGGAAATAGGAGAAGCAGTAGAAAGTGGCTTGCCCTGCTATTACATGTGTCAGTGTGTGTGTATGTGTGCACGCTTTAACCTGGAATCTATACCGGTGATTAAATGGTCTTTAAATCAAAGCCGATAGATAAATAAGGGAACTATTCCAAAACCAAGGGGGTTAAAAAACACTCTGCATGCACCTGCTGGAGACGCTGTGCTGCTGGCTCTACATTTCAACTCTAACCTGTATTTGATATGGTGTTGTTGCAGCTGTGGGTTGGGGTGGTTTATTTAAGTGGCTCCAAATGCTTGTCAGTGTGGCAACCAGCTGAATACATAAAACAGGCTCTCCAAACCCTTTATGGCCCAGGGTCAGAGTAAATGGAATAATAAAATCCAAATGCTTTTGTCTCATTTTCCATCACCCAAGCCTTCCGCATAAATCTACAGCTTTGCAATGACCTTCGCATTCAGTGTCGGGGATGAGGCCGCAGGTCTGAGATACATTTGGTCTTCATCTTAGGTCTTTAAAAGCTTTTTCCAATTAATTTTAACTGACTTCCATAAGGATCAAGTACAGTTTCCTCCTCCCAGCCCCCTCACTATATATCCCACCCCCTTTCTCTCTTGCCTGGCATCTTCTTCAACCAGTCAACTAGGAGAATACTAGAGAATAATACTATTGATCACATTATATGTGGTAGCACCAACAGCAAAGACATTTACAAAATGAGTGATTTAGCAAATAGGAAGTGGGAGATTTCTTTAAAGAGTTTCAATTTGATGTCTTCCTCACAGTAGGGTGTCTGGTTTTCTTTATTTCTCTAGTGCTACATTATCCCTCCTCAGATGTCATTGTAGGGACCCACAGTCTCCTGTACACATGTTTACAAGGGTAGGTCACTATTAAACTAAAATGTATATGTTTGGGTTCAGTGAATCAAAAATCACCTTGCCTGGATCCAACTGCTGAGGGCTGCTCCTTCTTCCCTCCCCATCTGATCTAAATTAGATGTAAAGTCACTTCTAGGTGCTTCAATTACATTGAAGAGCAACCCAAACCTCTTTCAGAAAGAAGCCCTCAGGACACCTCCAAACGTTTTGACTTTAAGAACACACAGATCTTCCCTCCAAATTCCCAAACAGGATTTTAACAACCAGCTAATAAACTGGTGCCTAAAAAAGCCACTCATTCCTAGTTTTGCACTTAGTGAAGCTGGGCCAGACTTTGAGAGCTGTAGTGAGCGTTAGGGGACACATTCACAGCTCAGAGTTGCCACGTTTATTGTGGCTCTGTTGACTTCTGTAGAGCTGAACAGATCTACATGATCTACATGGTCAGAAGACTTGGCCCATACTGTGAAAATGCTGTCAATAAAGCCAAAAGTCAGGTACTGGGGACTTGGGCTCAATTGAGACAAAAGAAGGAACAAAAATATCCATAAGACAGCTGCTTTCCTGTGACCTCCCCAAAGGAAAACCAAGACTAACTGGGATCTTCAAAGAAAATCTGTATTTCTTGAGATTTCCTGCCCAAAATTTTGAACATTTTAAAACAAAAGGAAGTTCTGATCATGTTGGCACAACACTGAAATTCCTGTCTCCCCAGTCAAATTAAGCACTTCTAGCTGATACTTTATAATATATATGAATCACTAACGCAAACTTCTCTTCCAGCTCTGACAGGTACACCAGCAAAGTTCTGAGACACAAGACAATAAGATCCTTCAAACTTCACTACATGATGATGCACAGTGAGGGGACACGCCTTCTCATAAGACCTGATTGTTTTATTGATGACAACATGAATCAGTAAGGCCTTTAACCATTGAAGTTCATGTAATTATGCCTCTCAATGTGTTGAGAAAATGAGGGTCTTGGTTGGAGTCAGCTTAATCAATTTTCTCTTGCTCAGTGAAACAAGCAACAAATAGGCCAGTAGCTAACAAAAGTAAGGTGACTTGGCTTCCCCTGGTATCAAAGGCTGTACTCGGAGTCTCTGATGTCCAAGAAGCTGGAAATATCAGCTCTCAAACTTGCACAGATTTAATGATTTGTTAAGAAGAAGAATCAGAATATCTTTTTTTTGTTGTTTCTCCTCCATAAATGAGAAGAAAGAAAACCTTCCTGGGGTCTATGGGACTAAGTGCATACCACTAAAGGTTCACTTCCGTAGCTTGAGAATTGAATCTTTATGTCAATTAATTTGAACATGTGAATTAGAGACCCTGATTTTGCCATCCTTACTCATGTTAAGTGAGTCCACAAATACCCAGCTTTATATTAGCTGTGCATGAAAACCATTTATGGTCCTATCAAAAAGTCCTGAATAGTTTAAAAAAGAAAAAAAAAAGGAAGAAGTAAGAGAAAAGAAAGCAAAAGAAAACTCTTCCAGTTAAACAGAACTGTAAGCAAATAAAAGAAGGGGAAAAAAACAAACAAACACAGAGCAGGTGTTTAGCCAGTCAATTAATTTATATGGCTTCTAGCACAGCACAGGGCATTAACACTACTCCAGCACTGCACGCAGGTGGCAGGGTGCATGTCTGGGAGGCAGGCAGGCAGCAAGACATACTGTGAATTTTCTCCCTGAGCAACATGATTAAAGAAACAACTGCAAATAACTTTGTGCTGATCCCCAGCGATGCATTCAGCAGCCCCTAATCTTCCAAATGTCTGCCTATGTGATGGTATGGAAACTATGGCATTCCTTTAGC
>JBCJKH010052271.1:44425-60584 GCA_039877255.1 Loriculus beryllinus
ATCTCTTTTAAGTGAATATAAAACTGAAGGTAATTTGAGATTGTTCTTTGGTCTAAGTCACAGTTAAAGCAGCTTGGCTTAAAAAAGGCAATTCAGCATTTTGCTTGCGAGGCATATTATTTTAGTAATAAGAAATATAAACTCTTGCAAACCTGCAGTGGGAAAGACAGTAGAGGAAGCTAAGTTGATGAGAAGCACTCTTTTCCCACCTCCGGACAAGCTTGCTAGGACATAACACAACATATCCTGCGTTATTCCAGCAGCCTCCTGAATGAATACTTTCCGCCCGGTGACAGAACGTAAACTACTTTAGCCTTATTCTCCTCCTGACAGACCTTCTAATTATCTCAGCTGTTTACAGCGCTCAGGCCCTCTGCTACCAATTTCTCCATTATTCTGACAGTCAACAAACTAGACCTATTAGAGCACAGCACAATTCTTGCCCAAGGCAGGAACTTTGTGAGACCACAAATCGTCTCGGTATTAAAAGTCGGTGCATAAGAACTGCCCTCAGCTTTAGCGCTAAATTGCTAGTTTGGAGACATTCATTGCTGTATATTGTATTTCCACTATATTCCGCTTTAATAGACTTTGTGCTGAAGTGTGTAAGAAGAGTTTTAAAGCCTGAGGTGGCGAGTACACTTTTTTTCTCTTCTTCCATTTTATATATTTTTCCATCTTTTTTGTTTGTCACCTTATATTGCAAGGCTGGTTCGCATGCATAAAACAACATTGCAGTCACACAAGAATATCTAACAGTGGGAGGCACAGATTTTACCACTAGAAGTTAAACAATAATGTTTGGGCACTGGGAGATTTGTTATCCTTGAATTTGTACAGGGCTTCAGTCTTAAAATTATTTCTTTGGTTCTTTGAACACTTTATTTTCCTATGTGGCAAAGCTAACCTGTTTTATTCTTCTAATCTTCTGCTATCAAAGTAGTTAGGGCCAAGTAAGAATAATAGATAGAGAAGGAGATTACAGTTTCTATTGATAATTTGCATCTGTTTGTTTAAGCAATATTTATTCAAGGTTCAGAAAGCTCTTAGAAAATTGTATTTATTAATTAGTGTACACAACACTCTATAAAGTATTTATGTACGGCCTATTTCCAGACTTCTTTTAGTCTGAGTTTGTACAGACCCAGGGATTTATTTTGACTAAACACATAGGAACCATCTGATTCAGATATACTTGTACCTGAGACCTGGAATAATTTTCAATGTTATCTTAAATTGAAGGTGTCTACAGGTATGTATTAGTTTCAAAAATCTCAGGTAACCTACCATAGTAGAAAAATAACTCCAGGTGTCTAGATATACATTATTATCGAGCTGATATTAATGACTAATCCCACCAATTAGCCCAAATAGCAAAAGCTCCAAAACTATTTTCCCGAGACGTTCAATTGGCTCTGACTCAGTTAGGAATACACTTGCAGCGAATTTCATTCAGCCTTCTATTTGCCAAGCAAAAGTGGTTACATTAATGAAAAATCAAAGCTTGTAAATTGAAAACATCTTTTAAAGACAAAACCAAAGAGAAAATACAGAAAACATACACACCATTTCAGCTAAGCAGCATGTTGGAAGGAACGTGTGCTTTCGTTGAACTATGTTGCCTCTTCCTGCTGGAATGCTGGAATATAAAATGACATGTTGTATTAGATTCTACTGAATTTAAATTCTTCCTTCGAGGCATTTATAGTGAAATAAAGTATTTTCCAGAAAAGACTCTTTGAAAAGTGACATTGCTTTCAGCAGAACCCTCCTGAAGACAACTTCCAGTTTAGTGACACAGGGCTGGGTAAATTCCTACCTAGCCTATCACAAGAAATCATACACTGGACATGCACATCATGGGAGAACAGGGGGAAAGCTTTAGCACAGGACTTGTAGTAAGGACTTGCATTCGTATGAGATCAGCGTCAGTACTGAGGCATATTTAACTCAAAAGCTGACCACTTAATAGCTTTAAAGTGTTCAAAGTTCTTCCAAACACAGCTTTGAAAGAGAAATGTGTGTTTTGCCATAGTTTCACATTTCATCTTGCAGGATATACTAATTTGGGCTAAACACTTCTGTGACTTACTGAAACAAAAAAATAAACCAAATCACCAGGCCATATTGCTCTAAACCCAGATAACTTTAGGAGAGCTGTGTGAGATTTGAAGTTTTGCCACTGAGATTAGGGGCTGCTCTGTTGATTTCCATAGCACTTGCATGAAATGGAAATTAGCACAGGCTATAATAATTTGTCATCCTTTTCTTATTTGTTTCCAAAATTTGATTTCCTGCTCAGAAGAAGGGCATGTTCCTGGGTCAAAGGCAAGCTGAAAGTAATCGGACCCTAGGTGGCACTTTTAACTGGCTTTGAATCAGATTCTTCAGTGAGGGTACCCTGGATTACTCTCTGCTTGAGGACTTTTTCTCCACACAGAAGTCTCATGTCTTAACTACACCTGAATAACACAGAGGTAATGGTGTTTTTTCTCTGTGCACTGGCAGAAAATACTGCTTTCTGCTATCATAACCAAGAAGGAGTCAGAATACAAAATAGAGATGTTAGAACACCTTGGACCATGCTGGATGGAGCTGGTGTCACACAAAGGGATGTAAATAGGATCCTTAAACTTAAACAGGGATGCAATGAAAACTGGTTAATATAATTTTAAGGGACCTGTATGTAAATATCTATAACTATATATAAAACAGTACATGAGATGTTGCCATTTTTTATTTGCTTATTTTCTAATCTGAAAATAATAATGTTGACAACACGTACGTGTCTTCTTTATGTTGACCTTAATGAATGAATTTGCTGGTTAGTATTTTCAGGGTATGTTTTAAGTAAATAAAACACAAAATAATTGAAAGACAATTTCAGGCCTGCAACCACAAACATTTGTAGCATAGACCTAAGTCTAAGCTTTGGGTTCATCCAATTATGGTATCAAGTTGTTACCATATATACGGTCAGCTCAAAGGGTGCGGGATGACAGACAACATATCAGCCAGAAAATCTGTAGATGTCATTATGCACTGCAACCTTTCCAGCTCTCACAAACCAAGCAAGAATTGTTTGCAAATCTTGGCAAAACAGATGAGCTGCTTAGTAACATCATTGGGACTCTCAGGATATAAAGCGCCTTCCTCTGAGACCCATGCAGAGCATCAGGGAAGTGCTAGCGTTAGAGTCTGTTTCACACACAGCCCCTGTTAACTGTTGCTCAAGCCTCCATGGCACTTTTCACAGTTAAAATATTCCTTTTGGTGACCTAGCCAATGGTGTATGCAGGAAATGGTAGTTTTCCTATGTAAAATTGCTGCTCCAAAATATAACTGCAAAAATATATTAATTCTTCCATACTGCATGCCATAGACTACTGAGAGACAGTTCTGCCATCATGATTTCTGAGCTGGACCCTTCTCTAGCTCCTAAATTAATTAATTAAACCAAACCAGTGGGATAGACTTAAATTCACACTGGCTTCAGGAAAAAAAAGAAGTAACCCTTGTCTATCACGGGAAGCTGCAGCAACAGATTACTGATTTCGGAAGCCTTGTTCCTAGTTGTTCCATTAAACAGATATGCACGGTAATAGTGGAAATGGGAGGCAACCTAGAAAAAAGATGTATTATTGCAAGAGGCTGGGACGCTGTATTTGTGTGTACTGCAGGGAAAACTTTATTGAAATGACTGCTAAAAACAGCCCAAGAGCAATGTGGGAAATAACAAGGAGGAAAATCCAGAGCTAGAGGCTCGGAAGGGAAGCAGCGGAGTTGGAGTCAGAGATGCAGAAAGGAGAACAGGTGAGGGTCAGAAAGATTGAAAGGAGAGAGAGCAGCACTGGGAGAAGACATGAGAAATTAGATCAGAATCTAAAAGCACTCAGGAGAGCAGGGGAAAAGGCAGAAATTAGAACAGGAGCTAAGAGGAGAGCTGAAGAGGCAATAAAAACTCAACGAGGAGAAAGAAAAACTGCGAGATGAAGAGAGGAGGACAGGAAAAAAAAAGGACAGGAGATAAATATGAGGCAACATAAAAGAGCCTTGACCTCCAGTTTGTAAAGATGACGTGATCTGTGGTGTGAAAGAAAAGAAATACTTTGCATTTTTTGAAATGGCCATGAAGAGAGGACCAGGCTACATCTCAGAAATCAATATTGCATTTTATGCCTGCTGCACCCTTCACGAAGAATCAAGACAACATTGATTCAAGTAAGTAATATTTCATTGAAAACTGATCTTTGATTGCATAGCTGCAAGGGACTGGCTCTGAGAGTCCCTCTGTGGCGCCTGTGCTGAACAGGTGTCATTTTGGGCTTGTGTTAGAAATGATGTGGCTTCATTCCCGGTCCGCGGAACACGTGGAGAGCAGAGGACACGTCACTTTAGTCTTTGAGAGCAGATGATGCTGCATCAGAAGAGCTGGCTTGCTCTCTAGGGTCATTAGTGGGTCTGTTAGTGCGTGGTGAGCAGTCTGGAAGGTTTGCTTTGTGACTCTGTTCATTTCAAGCGGTTAAACGATTATTTTAACATAATTAGAAAAGCCTGAGACCGATAGTTTAAATCTGCTTTCCTGATCAATTGTAGCAGTGCTAGAGCTGGTGTGCAGTCATGAGGCAAAAGACTGTCTCCCTTGGCTATAAGGCCAGGCTCTGCTAACGGTATTAACTGTTTCTGAGACTCTTTTCCCCCCAGGTGTTTGAAAGTGTAAAACCTCCCCTTGGTTTTATTTCCCTGGCCACTAATTCCCTTGGGAAAACAGTCACTGTTTATTTTGCTAGCAGATCTTGATGTGTTTTATCCTCCTCCGACCAGAAAAGGTGATAGTGAAGCAATTTATAGCAAGACCTGTGTTGGAATTCCCTTTTGGAAAATCACTTTCTTATCTCAAGAAAATCAAAGCATGTATGGGTGGGAGGATACACTGACGGGGTGGGGGCAGAGAAGGTTTCTGAACATAAACCTCTATGCATCTCTTGGTCCACTCAGAGTATTTAGTCATTTGAATTATCCTAGAGCACTAATACTGTTTAGACTTCCCACTGAGCCATCTCACAGGCCATTATGGGTGTCACACAACACAGAGACACTGCAGGAGATGTTCTTCTGTCATTTTGCTTTCTCTGGAACAAATGGAGCCTCAGGCTTCCCGCTTACAAATCCTAGGAGGCAATTTACCACCACGGAAAACTGCATTGCAGGATTTTGCTCTCACAAAATGAAGAGGCTGGGGCCATCTCACTCAAGCCAAACTAGGAAATTCTGTTTAAAAAATGTCAAAATGTTTCCTTTCAATTGAAAATGCATAAACAAAACATTTCCACAACTTTTCAAACTGATGTTGAGGAAACAAGGACTCTACACCCCATCTGAGGATGAAAGCACATGTTGAAACATAGACCTTGGCTCCATAAATCAGTTCTGTTAACTCAGTCCTCCATTGGTGCAGTTATGTTGTTACTTCAGAACTATGACAACTGCAAACTCATTTTGAGAATTAATGGAAATAAAACCCAACTGAGAAGCTGATAGGTAGTTCCTGAGAGGTCTGTGAACCTGCTTTTGAGGATAAGCCTACATTCACGAGACTGTGATGCTCCTATCTCTAGCAAAGTTGGTGTAATGGAAGATGTACACAGTCTTGGCCTTCATTGAAAACATCCACACCTATTTTGGGAAGCTTTTTTGAATGCAGCACTCCAGCAAAACTGAGGCAGTGTGTCAGTGTGACTGAAATATGCTCCCAGGAGTTACTGATAGTGAATCTGGACTCTGAGCATTTATCACCATGGTCAAGAGAGCAGTGTGAAGATGTGACATTATGAATGAGACAGATTGTCTCTGAGTGAGGATAATGGTGACGGTTCACTATAATTAGATGGCTTAGGAAAGCAAAGCTCCTCATGTCTGTAATTTCAATAGGCAAAGGCTGCAAAGAGCTTCCAGTGGAGCAGTTCTAGAGTTATCTCAGTAGCCACTAGCAAACACTGAGGAAACCTGTCTTCTTAGCAACAGGGAATCCTGAATCACCATCTCTTCATGCCAAATTTTTTCTCACCAAGCACAGAATATTCTAGGACTTTGGGGATATTTTCCTGGTATTCAGTCAAAATGTGATTATTCGGATGTAGCAGCTAATGCACAACAAATGAGCTCAAATTCCACAGTAACACTGTATTAAGAACAGAACAAATGTAGTCATATCCAGGATATTATGGTTTTCTGACAAATGTAACTTACTCCAGAACTTGGGGACTGTTCAGCCAGCAGAACTGGTAGCTTTCAAAAATTAATAGCAGTGTCAAGTCAGATCCTTTGAACATAGTTTCTAGGCAATGTCAAAAATTAATCTGTAATTACTGTTCAGCAATCAGACCAAAAATCATTACAGACCTATTCTGAAAACAAGTGAATGAGGAAGACACCTTGTAGTTTTAAAAGCAATACAGATGTCTTGTGGCCTAAGAAAATGCCACATAAAATGATTCCAAATAGAAGTGTACTTGCCTGTATGCATGTGTATGTATACATTAAAGAGACAAAAAAATTACCAATGATTGCAAAATGTGGTCAACAAATAATGGAGAAAAAATGCAACGGCCATTTGTCATGAATATAAGCTACTGCTGAAAAGTGTTCATCATATTTCTGCCTTCCCTAAGCCTAATACAAATGTGGAGAAAGTGGCATGACCCATTGAGCTGACATTAAAAGCTTTAAATTGAATTACATTGGCAGAAACCTTCAAAAATTGTCTTGGAGGAGAAAAAAATTCATGACAGAGCATAACAGATGTATGAAATTAAGAGCGTTTAGGAAACATTATCTTTGCTCTATGATGGGAAATGTTTCTAATTGCACTCACAGGGTGCATTTAAGATGTGTTTTTATTTAAGAAATGTTTTTTATGATCTGTAACGAATTTTCTGCAGAAATATATAAGCAAAAGAATAAAATGCATATTAAGATACATGTTTTTTGCAACAATCAACTCATCTATTTTCATTGTTCAATGAAACAAACTGTAAAGCCAAAATTATTGAATCTATAAGAGTAGGATGAAAAGAAGGACTCTTACTAGATAATGAGGAACCTGTACCATACTGATGTATGTAATACTCCAGTGCTCATGGGTTGTCTTATATCTCATATCACAATTGGACTATGAGGGTTTCCCACTATATATGCACCTTACTGTACGTTGAATGTTACTGCTGTTCTTTTCCTGGCTACTTAATACTAATTAAATCTACTAATTGAGATGCAACAGGAAATGCTGTATGTGGATTTCAGCATTATTAATAATGTCTGCGCTGCGAGGCTTTCCCAGCCAGAATTCAATGTTCAAAATCCTCTTCACACAGTGAGAACTATATAAAAATGCAATGGAATTTCTTTTCTTGCATATTGCAGAATCTCAATTAGTTCCTGCTGTGTCATAGACTCCCATAGATTTAATATATATTGAATCAGATTTGAATATGAGGTATCTTCTAAAATTACACTTTCCTTTTGTCTTTACCAAGAGGCTCATAAATGGAGTTTTCCTAATGAATAAATACAATGTTCAAGGTTTTTTACTACTTTAAATGGGAGATGTCAGTTTAAGGTCAAATAGGACTGTCCAATCAATGCTGTAGAATTGCAGCATTGAGTCTAACCTTATCGGTTTCTTTTCACTGCATACTTTACCTGATTTCTGTTACGATGGGACTTCTCTGCTTTTTTCCACACAAAGGAAAAGTTCATACTTACAGATGCACATAATAACCCAAACATTACAAGGAATCTGTCCAAAGTGGAATATAGATGGAGCAATTAATTCCCTTGTCTCTAGAGGGGATTAGAATCAAAGTGATTCTAATTTATTCTATTTGGACATTCTGCATTTTCTATTTCAAACCATAATCTCCGAGACTTGCATGGCCCATGTTTCTAACACTTCTTCTCTCATTGGCTTCTGTGGAAGACAGCACACTTGGAGCTAGACATATTCTGGTCTGAGATGATACATTTGGGTCTAAGCTCCTATGCATCTCATCCAGACTGATATGTTTTTTTTCTCATTTGACAGGTTTTTTCAAGCACAGCTTTTACATTCTATGTCAAATTTCTTTGCTCTGTCTCAAAATATATAGAATCAGAGAATCATGGAATCATTTAGGTTGGAAAAGACCCGTAAGATCATCAAGTTCAACCATTACCCCAGCACTGCCAAGTCCACCACTAACTTTTGTCCCTAAACGGCACATCTACATGTCTTTTAAATACCTCCAGGGATGGTGACTCAACCACTGCCCTGTCCAAGCCTGTCCCAATGCTTGACAACCCTTACAGTGAAGAATTATTTCCTCATATCCAAACCTCCCCTGGTGCAACTTGAGGCCATTTCTTCTTGTCTTATTTATTGTTACTTGGGAGAAGAGACTGACCCCCACCTCATTACAATCTCCTTTCAGGTAGTTGTACAGACTGATAAGGTCTCCCCTGAGCCTCCTTTTCTCCAGTCCAAACAACCAAAGTTCCCTCAGCTGCTCCTTATAAGACGTGATCCAGAACAGTCACTAGTTTTGTTGCTCTTTGACATGCTCTATCACCTAAGTCAAAATAGTCAACTATTTAAGAGGGCATCTGTTTGTACACAGAATTGGATGTTTGCACATGTGACTAAAGCTGCAAGTGATCTACTGAGTCCTGGAATTTGATAGAATTTATTGAAATTGCTTTTTTAGGAAAAAAGATACTGACACTTTCTACCTGCATATCACTCTGCATATTGAAAATGTTCTGTGAACATGTCTCTGTTGTCTGCTCTTGGTGTGCAGTGTCCCTGCCTTAGAAGTAGAAAAAATCTAGACCACAGTGATATTCTGATGACCTCATAGATTTACTCCATACCACAGATTATGAACGAGGAGTTACAGCTGTAAAAGCCATGTCAATCCATTTAAACTAAATATACAAAACCACTTTGCATCTGCTAGCCTTAGATGGAAATAGAATTAAATACTGCTTTGTTGTATGTACAAGAAAATATTTACTAATATCAGAACTCGTTCAGCCTGTTAATAGTGAAAACTGACAAGATCTGGATTATTATCTCTGACATAAATTTGAGCAGGGAAAGGATTTGTTGCAATGGAAACTCATGCTAATGGAATAAAAATGACCCAAGTTGTCTGACGGATGTCAAACTCAGTGGAGTTCAGGATGACTTAGAAACACTCAGTCTGCATCAGAGAAAACAAATTGGCTGAATGAAATAACCTCTCATTTGGTTATATATTGTTTTGTCACCAGCAGGAAAACTGAATAAATAAAAGAATACAAAAACACTTTCCCAAACTTCTCCAAATGAAATCATCCAACTATGTGAGCATGTTTCAGGTTCATTGCTTATACTCAGAAAGGGGAAAAATATCAGTAAAAGAAGTTAAATGAATTAACTCAGATTTATGATTATTCTATTGCAATCGCATAACCTACACTACAAAGTTCGTATTTTGATTTCTTTCCTGGAGAATGTCCACCGGTAAAAAGAATATGCAACAGGTAAATAACCTACCAAATACTGTATATATAAAAGACAAGGAAGACAAACATTCTTTGGAGTGCAAAATTCATTTCAAATACAGTAATAGAGAGGAACGGGTAAATAAAAACTTAGAAAACTGAGACCACAAATTAAACAGAGAAAAGGCTGCTAGCTAGGAACAGAGATCTGATTGCTAATTGTATCAACCAACACACATAGCTCTGAGCTGAGCCATGAGGAGCTGTCAGGAAAAACTGAGGAAGAGTGCAAGTCATGGGCCAGAAAAAATCATCCTGGAGTATTGCAAATGGCCCAGAGGCTGTAGGTTGGGGAACACGGGATTAGTTTAGGACTTAATGGCTTTGTAAAGGCTACATGTGCAGTTAATGCATTAGACCCATGAGATCCAGGCCCAGATTTTCCTTTTATTAATACTTGCCCAAGAATTGCTTTGTATTTAAAATGATTTAAGAGCATAGTTTTTCAAAATGAATACTAATTTCAAAATTAAAAATGAAAAAGACAGGACTGATTATTTTCAATTAATTAGTTTTATCTCTGAATCAGTAAAATTAGGTAACCTGCTGGAAAACATAATTATGTAGTATAGTTATATATATTACATATACATTAAGGCAAACATTCATTTTGCCCTGGTAAAGCATGAATGAATCAGTGTGCCAGCATGCAGCAAATGAAATCCTTCTCATTCTTTGAAAAAAATCCCTTTCAAAGTTGTTATTTCAATAAGCCATCAATTTCTGGGTTAGCCCATGTGTTGAAGTGCCAAAAGCCACAATGAAAAGGATTATATATTTCATTCAAAACAAGTAAAATTAGCAAAAAAATAAAAAAGAAAAAAAGAACCTTACCCTTAGCCTGAAGAAATCTTTATAGCACTCATTTGGAATTCCTGTAGTTAAAAGATATTCATTAATGGTTTTTATCCAACTTTGTATTTTAGAAGAGAGTAGACAAAAACACTGAATACATTTCTATCATGCACTTCAGTGGGTTCAGAAAACTCACTGGGCATAAGAAGAATCCTTCTAAAACTTTTATTGACACCAAACCTTACGGTGTGCATTTAGTGCTAGCAATGAACACAGAGATTGAGGACATTCTCTGGTCCCCTGCAAGTGTCATCAGCCTTGTTGTGTTGCTGGAAACTGAGGCACAAAGACAAGGGGCTATGTGGGGGCAATAAGAGAGCCACAGTTTCATCTCTCTCAGCATGTATAACTGAAGCCTACTTATACATCAGATTCAGCTGGATTCTCCCTTGCCACGCAATCTTGATCCCTTCTGCAGCAAGCAGCAAGGACCCCAGATTTCTGGAGAAGATTCTCACACCATGAGCAGAGATACTGTGTTTTTCTTCCGCATATAGACAAGCACCAGCCACTGAAGCTAACAGTGCAGTGAATTATAAACCATCTATTTTTCTCAGTATTTTTGTATAACTGAAATGTAGAGACAGGTTTTTTAACTGTTTCCCCAGATTACACACACACGTTTGACACTGGTGTAAAGGTAGTGCAGTATGTTACTTACTCCCTTTAAAACATAAAGTACTCACCTCCTGCAGAGAAGTTTCCCATCGCTCCTGGGGAGCTGGCAGCACATGGAACCAAAAAATTTCAGGGTTCATTAAGCACACAAGCATTCTGGTGAATTCAAAGATCACCCTGGAACCCCCTTGAACATATTATAGTTACCATTAAAATCATCATCATAGTATTTGAGGTTAGTAAAACATATTGCTTAGGCTATAAAACATTCTAAACTAGTATCCCAAATGTCTTGCCTCAAGCAAGCACTTAAATTAAAGTTTCAGACAGCTGGCACTGGAATCAAAATAACAGTTTTACACAAAGAGATTGGATAAACATGATTATTGTTTTCATAATTTATTTTGTCAATGTGCAGTATTGTGCTTTGATCCATCCATTGTACTTGGGCATGATTTCTTTCACTTTTCAACAGGTAACTATATTTCACTGTGGGGTTTTGTTTTCTAGAAAGCAATCCTAATTGATCTGCTGCTCTTGAATAATCTAATCCCTAATTAGTTGAGTCTGAATACTGAGAAAGGCAGCATTGTGTGCTTTCATTAATTTCCATAATCTGGAAATTTTGTTTACTTGCCTCATAAAATCTTTGAGTTTTCAAGGAGAGGTAAATGTAACAGTATCACTATTCAGAGGATGGAAAAAGGAACAGTTTTCTGGATCTTTGCTACAGAATAATTGCAGCAGCTACGAAGTCTTCTTAATTACGACTAAACCCATTTCCAATTTACCTTGAGAAACAGCTTTAAGATGTTATTCCTGCATTTATTCCAGTTCAGCTGCTCCCTGCCTCTTTGGTGCAGTGAAGATGATAAGCTTGCCTTTAAATATCTCTTTAGTCCAGAACTTCACAAACTAGAGGCATGTTGAAACATATAAAGAGCCAGAAATCTACTGCAGCAATCTCTTAAGCAAACACACATTTTCAGAGGCAAATCCCAGGCGATTTTACATTTAATGCCCTCTTCCAAAGCCAAAGTGTGGTTTCTTCAATAAATCTCAAAAAGATTTCTACACTGTTTTACACAGGTGTTTAACCAACAGAAGATCTTCCCCAGAATGCAAACCTTCATCCAGTGTTGACACACGCAATTAGAAAAGAAGAACCAGGGTTAAAAGAAGATCCTGATTTGCAGGCACAGGAAGGTGTTTGGACACCGATGGAGAGTGAAACAGCACTCTCATTGTTCATGTTTTCTTTTCTTTTGTAGCCATTTCTTATAGAAATATTTTTTAATGTTAAAAAAATCCTGATTTTAGTAAACACTTTTTTTGCAGGCCCCTTTGAATATTGTCAGTACAGCTCTTTCACTTAAATGGGAAATTTAACTATGACATTATCAGGAGCTGGGCTTTCCTGCCTCAGTTTACACGACTGCAAGTTGCAGATATATAAATATGTTTTATATGTACAGCATTCATCTGTTTCAAAGGGATGTTATAGAGCTTGTCAAGACTTACAAATGACTTTGAGTCATTTTGTCGAATGTATTTCATAGGCAAAATGCAACTCTCTTACAAATATAAATTAGGAATTACTCTCATTGAATTTAGTGGGATCAGTATAAATTTATTGCACGTATGGGGCTGAGAGCAAAACTCGTCTCTGTTTATGCAAGTTAATTGCACGGGTTTTGCTAGCGTGAAAAATGGTCAGTCATTCTCACATTTGTGAAAAAGATTTATCAAGCCAACACAGACCAAACAGGTGCTGTTCAAGATTGCCCTTTGCTTTCCACACCTGCAGTAAAATGACCTTTTCTTCTCTGATGGGAAGTCCACATGGATATATGACCACCAGGACACCAAAAAGTATAAGCAACCTTTCTGCTCCGGAAGGCAACACATTAGCCATCACCCATTGCCTTACACAGACCTTGACTGGACTCTGATCTCCAGAGGTCAGTGTGTTAAGACACTGCATTAATGCATAGAAAATTTTGGACACAGATCAATGGAAGAATGACATGTTGAAAATCTAAGAAAATTGCCTATAGTGATGTTCAGTCCTTTCCTTTCCTTTCCTGCCTTGGACATGTCTCTGTTGCTTTTAATTAAGGTCTCAGATTCATAGCTTGGAGAACTTTAATAACGACAGAAAGTGCTTGCAAGGCAGATTTTTCACTTCTAGAAAAGATCCTTGGAATAAATGTTACCTTCTAATTTATAGGTAAACTTAACCTGATTTTACCTTTACTGTAAAATATTGCATGGCCATTTGTGAGCAACAGACTGATGACATAAAAGATTTTAACTTTTAATAAATGGTGAAAATGTTGGATCTCACACCTCCACCACACTGTAAGCATAGTGCCTACTGATGAATTAATCTAATTAACAAAGGTGAAGGTTTATAATTGGGGTTAACTAGAATTTAACTGGTCATTGTTCATACCCCACATTGCATTGTCCCCTAAGTAACTCACTCTGGTAGCCCTCCATGGTCCCTCGACCCCAGTATCAAACTCAGGGATCAACCAGCTTCAAGGAAAAGTAGATACAATCATATTTCCAAGACTGCAATAACAGCAGAACTTAATGGTGTGATATTTTTATACTGTTTGGGAAAGAGACCCTATTTTTTCTTACTCATAAGCCCGGAGTATTTTTAAATAGTTCAAGTCCCTGTAGTACTTCACAGTTTGCAGTGCAGTTTAAAAAGTAATACATCTTTTCTTAGATGTACCCCAGATTCTGCCTTTTAATAGACATGATAATGAGATTCTGTGTCTTCATTTCCCAGTGTGCAGAAGGCTCAAATAAATCTTTGATTGTTCACAACCCTGGAGAAGGCTCCCAAGCCCAGGAATGTAATGATGTTTCTCTAAACAATCATTGCTAATGAAATTTAAGTGTATTTAAAATATATAGATGCACATGTGTATATATATTAGTACTATCAGAATTGGGGTTTATTCATTTTGCTTTGTAAATTTGAATCTGATTGCAGTAAACTTAACTCTCAAAAGATTCATTTCTAGGAGAAGGAAGGTCCTGAGTTATTTCTCTGACCTGCAAGATACACATTGAGCTTCTGATTTTGAGTGAACTCCCTCTAATAAGGAAATCAAGGGATGCTTTAAAGAGCCATTCAGTGACTTCTTCATAAGATTAGGGACTATGTCCCCAGACCACTGCTGAAAGCGTCATGCACCTGACTGCAGTCAAACTGTTATAACAACTTTGAAAGAACAGGGTGTCCAAGTAATTCAAAAGAACATTAAAGGGCAAAACAGAGGGATGGGTAATAAAGGGTTAAGAAGGGAGCGCTTCAGAACGAAAACAGTGAGGTTTCTAACAGTTTTCATTATCTGAGCATTAGTTTAACCTTCTTTTGATGATGAGACTTGATCAGAAAATGCTTCCATACCACCATCCTTTTTAAAGTTTATATGTAAAATGCTCCTTAGGCTGATACCTCTCTCTGTGTCCATGCTACTAGCCATCACTATGTGCAGAGTTCCTTGCACCCATAGCTGATGAGACTTCTAATGAGAATTCTTTCACAGCAAAAGCATGGAGAAGCCAAAACACTTAATCATCAGCCTTACAGACCAGAGACCTAAGACAATAAGGAGATATGGCACTCAAACCTGAGCTGCAGCAGCTAGGATTGGCTTGGTGGCTCTTTGCAAAATCCAAACTTAGCAGGGTTCAGCAAAACATTACTCAATGTCAGTCAAATGCACAAATAAACCTGGGCTTGGCTATACGCGCTCTGGGCACCTCTAAACCTCTTTGTCAAAAGAAATGAAATACTGTGGTTTCCTTTTGCTACCGTCAGACTTATGTGTAACTGCATTCCAAGATAAAACCCATAGGGAGCTTTGTTATAGGAAGTTAAACAGCCACCAGCATTCACCTGTTGAGTTGTCAATGCAGATTGCTGAATAACATTATCGATGTTCAGCAAAGACACACACATAACATACTTGTCCTCGGGAAAAAAATGCTAATGACTTACACCCTCTGTAGCTGTTAAATTGGTTTTAAAGGTAACCCAGTCTGAATGGCATCACTTTATTTCGAGACTCAAACTTGTTGACAAAACTTCTAGTTTATTTCCATTCCTTTTCTATTCGTGTGTGTCCCAGCCATTTTAAGGAAACAAATGATCGTGCCCATTCCTAATTTTTACCAAAAACTGGCACTCTTCAGAAATTCTGCAGGCAAAGCATTTTAATTGTAATGTTCCTCCTGACATAAAGAAGCCTGATAGGACTTTGGATATCACTGACTTCTAAAGGTTATATCGGAGAGTTTTACATAAGATAGCAACTTGCAAAGCCATAGTGAAGGTAGAAATCTCATTCCTAGGCAGGAGAACCCCTTGATTATGAAGGGTAGGAGAAAAAAGTGATAGGAGAGCTGCCGCAGCCTTCTCTCCCCTGAGATCATTCCCTGATCTGAAAAGAATTCCCTCTGTCCCACAGATTTTATATGATAGCATCAATATTCTCTCATTAATAATTTTCTCTAAGAAAACAGAAAAACATTAAATATTTCTGCCTGGCTGCAGGATGAAGTGCTGAGCTGTTACTGCTTGGTTCTCATGTGAAAAATACAGAACTAGACTCTTAGTGGTGGCAAGTGAGCATTACCCCACTGCCTGCATTACACTTCACCTATGAGGAGGTTCTGTTTAGCCCACAGAGCAATCCTTTGGATAATTTTAGCATAAATCATGTCTCCTACTTAAACAGTGGCAGACATCACAGGAGAAACTGTTATCTCCTAAAGCCAAGATTCAATAGGATCAAATGAATGTTGATTTTATAACAAAACTTGATAAAGAAAATTGGAGTTACCTATTAACTAGAACATTTAATGATGACACAATGATGCATGCCTGTATCTTGCAGGAGGTTCCTCTCAATTCTCAATTTCTTTCTTCTGCATATGGCCTGAAAGCAAATCAGAGAAAGGCAATCAAAAAGAGAAGGGAAGTAAAAATAGGAGAAAAAAAACCCAAACCAAATAAACATACCTGGAAGTGGGAAAGGGTGCAATGAAAGCTTGCCACTGGCTGCTCTGTAAATGCTCA
>JBCJKH010052272.1:0-11023 GCA_039877255.1 Loriculus beryllinus
TACTCAATTGCTTTCATTGGATCGCGCAACCCTCACCCAAAGAGCAAAGCCATGCACTTCTTAATGACTTCAACCTGTCATTACAGTCCCATGACTCTGCTTTAATTCAAAGACTTGCAGCCACACACGTGTGCAGGGGCAGATCCAGCATGAGGAGGCAAGGTTCCAAGCAGAGCCGATGCCAACACCAAAAGACACTGTCTGACACAGACCTACGTTGCTGTCCTTCAGATACGCACTTTTAGATGGTACCAGTGGGCATTCTGAATGCTTAGAGGCTCAACAGCTCTGGGACTGACTCATAAATTAGTTGGCCAACAAGAACAAAACCAAACTTTAATCAAAAATCCCAATAATTGTCCCCACCTCCCCGCCCCCCCCCCCCCAAAAAAAGAACCAAAAAACTACCCGCCCCTCCCCCCCTTCTGACAGGTTCTCCTAAGCAGTGGGAAAGTTTTCTTTATGACACAGAAGGAAAAAAAAAAGTGTCTTTTACACTGCAAACCAACATGAGGAAAGGCAGGGAACTGGGGTTTTTGAGACTAGACTGAAGAGACTGATGGATACCCAAGGCTGACTGATTAACAACAAACTCAGCTGCTTTGTTCAGTGAGAGCCAGGGGATCCCAATGCCATTTTCTTCGTACAGCACTGAGAAGAAACCTTTCTTTGCAGTGTGCACCCCCATCAGCTCCACAGTGCTCAATACACTTACATAAGTCCTTGACAAAAGGCATGAATTCCTGATTCTGGCTTAGAGGAAGAACGGAGCACTTGAACGGTGCTACAACAGCTGGGAAGCTGAAGAACTAAGGAAAAAAGGAAAAGCAGAAATTAACACAAGTTTAATGGTTAGACCAGATCCTTAACAGCTAAGAATATGCTCTGAGGCTGGAGAGGGTGACTGTTCCAGGGGCGTCGCTGGCCTTAGCTAAGACATTAGGGCAGTAGCACATCAACACCACTGAAGAAAGATTGATTTTCTCCAGCTGTGCTCCACACCCCCTTCCCTCCCTAGAGCTAAACATTATCTTCCACCTAAAGAGGCCTACCAGAATGCTGCCTGAAGAAAGTGAACTTCACTTGCATTACAGGAAAATGAAGCACAGAAGGGACTTCCCAGGAGATACAGTCTTATGCAGAGTTTAAGCCAAACTCGCTGTAAGATTCCCAGAGAAACCCCAAACCCACGGAGCATATGCAGCTCAAAGGTTTTCAGAACCCTCCACAGACACCCTCAGATAAATGTGCAAAAAAGGGAGGTGGGGGGAACTGGAAATCTTTCCTGGCAATCAACAAGGCTTGTAAGGGTACAGAAGCAATGAACTGAGATGCACCAAAATAGAGAGGTGCCCAGGCTACCCAGAAAGTAAATGGCTGCTAGAAGGAAGTCTGGTATTTTAGATTTCATGAGCATTTTGTGATAGAAAGGCAACTGTGTCCTAACTCTGGGCTCCTGAATCCTGTTCCCTCCACTCCTAACTGTATCACATCCTGCGGTAACCAGAAATGCTCAGGAGCATCATTATTTTTTTCAATAAGCACAGTCTAACAGCCAGAAACAACAAACAGGAACCAGCATCAAGTTCACAGCCAGCTTCCCATGGGCCAGCAGCAATGGTGCAGAACATGACAGTGTGGGCACTGGCTGGAACAGGCTGTACTCTGTATGTAACACAAACTTCCTTCTGGCCCCTGCCACAACAAAGTTCAGGCCAAGATTTTAGGGGTGTCCAGAATCAGAGAAGGTTAAGTTTCATTGGGGGACTGAGGAAACAGTCAGTCTATTGTCTGTCTTGCTGCAGAGCTGTGGTTCCAGGAAAAGCAACGGAGAAAAAGGAAATACAACACAGAAGAGATGCCTCTCTCTAAGCCATGGGACACTGCCAAGTGTGAATCCAGAAGGAGGAATTTCTCACCCTCCTGCCAGTAATACAGTGAGAGCCTCATGCACACACAGCCCCAGAATGCTCTCAGCACGCATGTACAAATGACATGTACACTGGCAAAACCAGCAATTCGACAGCCCACCTGGGTCTTCCTCTCTCTCCTGTGTATTGTGCAGTCCTATTTCAGCCCTGCCCCTGGATGTTAGGCAAAGGCAAATGCTTGCAGCCAGTTAAACTGAGGCCCAGCCACAGTAAAGCTCACCGTTCTCTGCTCGTCTCCTTCCCGGATGTGGAAGGTGTGTTCAAACACCGTATACATGATCCTCCCAATACCAAATGATGGTTCAATTACATTTGGGATGATTTCTTCCACTGAAACACAAAAGAATCCACGTCATCATTTAAAAGGAATTTATACACACACATACCAAAAAAAAAAAAAGTGTTTAGTGAAGCTGCCTTTGTGCTCACAAGTTCTGATTACATAAAGTAATACTCCATTAAACATTTCTCTTCTAAATACAAATACCTGAAGTAGAGGAATGGACATAGTCCATGTACAGAATGTATTCAGGCTGTAGAGTACAAGTCAAGGCCCCTTCTGGCACTGAGAGCAAACAGCACTGCACAACTTCCATCCATGCTGCTAAACCCTCTTCCACTTCACAACAGGGAAGCCTCATCTAAACTGTTCACTAGAACAGTTGCCTACTCCACACCATGCCACAAACTAGGTCCAGGCATTGTCTGAGAGGGTGCTCTGGCATAGACCAAAACTGTTCCAGGGAATATGACAGCAATTAAACAGCCTGCATGATGGCAGGGTAATGCTCCCTGGTCCACTTCGGTTTAATGCACAGACATAGGCTCAGTATCCAGCAGTCTGAGTAGAGAATTGTGGAGCTTTAGATAAAATTCAAATTGCAAAGACCCCCTCTGTATTCTTGAATAGTTTATGGGCCTGGTTCTGTGCAGCTACCTGCCCTGTTCTCCATCCATCTGCAACATATCACGACTGGGAAAGAATAAGGATCAACTAATTAGTGTTTGCAAAAAATTCTCAGAAGATGTAATGTGTTGTGCTATTATATACCCGTCATTCTCTCCAGTTCCTGGCACATATCTGTCAAAGAGGTTTTTTCCTCTTTCTCTGTTCTTTGTATGAAAGGAACTCAATGGACAGCTGTCTTGCTCAGACAGGGTAACTTTTTAGAAAAAACTCAGATAGATAACGGGGAAGAAACAACACTTACAGGCATTAGCTGCTTTTGAAAATCAAAGGCAGCGTGCATCTCTCCAGCACAAGTGGGTCATGCCTCCCACTCTATGTGCCTAGAAAGGCAATCCTTCCCAATTAAGTACCTAACCTGGGGTAGGGCTTTACCTACCAAAACAATCACAAAACTGTTTGGGTTGGAAGGGACCTTAAAGCTCATCCAGTTCCAACCCCCTGCCACAGGCACAGACACCTTCCACTAGACCAGGTTGCTCCAAGCCTCATCCAATGTGACCTTGAACACTGCCAAGGATGAGGCAGCCACAGCTTTTCTAGTCAACCTGTGCCAGGGACTCACCACTCTCACAGTAAAGAACTTGTTCCTAGCATCTAATCTAAATCTCTGCTCTTTCAATTTAAAGCCATTCCTCTTTGCCCCATCCCCTACATGCCCTTGCCAAAAGCCACTCTTCAACCTTCTTGGCCCCTTTTGGTACTGGAATCTGCTCTAAAGTCTCCCTGGACCCTTCTCTTCCCCAGACTGAACAACCCAAACTCTCTCAGCCTGTCTCCAAGCAAAAGTGCTCCAGCCCTCAAACCACCTTTGGACTTGTTACAACAGGTCCACATCCTTCTTATACTGGGGGCCCCAGAACTGGACACAGTACAGGATGGTTTTGTTTTATTCGTGCATTGATCAACCGATTTTCAAGAGAAGAGAGGGAAACCATAAATTTTGTCTTCTGCTTGCAGACAGAAGCCAAACCGCCAAATGTACCAACTCCAAGAAAAACCAGCAATGAGCTTCTACTTACTGGTGCCCAGCAATACTACAGTCACTGCAAGTTATAACTCTGATTTATTCTTTGAAGTGACAAAGCAAAGCCTTGCACAGCAGCAGCACATGCTGACTGCAAGACACCTGGACATCTTAAAGGCTCAGAAGCTGCAAGAACAAATATATTCTGCACATGCTATAAGTTGCTTTGCTCCATCCTAGGAGCATTTATCATGCTCTCAAGCTAGGGCAGGATGATTCACTAGTTACAGTATGAACTCGGGAAAAAACTACCTCAGTCTCCAGCTCTGTCAAAGACTTCCCAAACGACCTTGGGTGAGGCGCTTACAGAGCTGGCTGGAAAGACAAGACTTCTTTGAGGAACTAAATCCATGCAATATGGCAAGTTACCTTTCTAGCCCCATTTCCCATATGAGGACAAAAGCTCTATGGAGATGCAGTCACTGACCAAAGCTGATGTGATTACCACCAAAGGAACTGACTGGACTTCTCAGCTTAAAGAGCTTGGTCTTTAAGCTGATGAGCTGGCAGTTGCCAGATTTGGCTCCAGGTGGCAGAGTGACAACAGGAGCTCTGAGCACAGAGAGCTACCCACAACCTGACCAACAGACTGCCAAAACTCAGCTGCTGCACTGTAACGGACTTAAATGGAAATTCCCAAAGCTGGTGGACCTTCCCTGACACCATCACAACAGCAGCTGGGTCTCAGCACTATGTAGATCCTTACAAATCCTAGAATATGCAACTGAAGCAGCATCAATAATATGCCTATTGAATGAGTTACTGAGCAGATCAGGCAAGAAGCAGGCAGACTGGCCTGCATCAATGGTCACTGAAATCCCACTGCTGTGTGAAAGCTCTACAACTCTCTTGTCAAATTTCAAGGAAATAACATGGCATTTTTCCTGTACCCTGGTACAATGCTAACAGGACAATGCAACTAATAAAGTTCACTTTCAAAAGGTATCCCAAGCTACCTCTTATTTTTAATGATCAAACAACAAAGACACAAATTTACCATGTAATGTTTTCTGAAATCTCTTCACAGTAACCATGTCCTTTGTTAATTTAAAAGTTTTCCCTTCAGTTTCAACAGTGAATTCCCTGCAAAGGAAAAAGAAGTCACTTAAAAACTGCAGCAATAAATAAACAAGTTACATTTCCTTAACTGCTTTGGTTGGTTGACTTTTAAAAGTGGAACAACAGAAGCCAGGGCAAACCTCAAAGACCAAACAAACACGTGGCATACCTATTAAAAGAAATCTCTGTTAACAATAAATGTACTACATTTACATTAAAAGCAGCATTTTCATAATGACAGTGAATTTAATTGTGGTTAACAGCCTGAAGCAAACTCAGTTGGGAAATGGAATAATCTCAGAATGAAGCAGATACAACAAAATAAAAAAGGGAGACACACAAAACTGGGCACTCGCTTGCACACTGTACATCTTGTTTAGTGATTTCTCATGAAAACTGAGCTATGTCAAAAAGTACCCTGCATTTTCACAGACACCAGACTAAGGGGAGAATACAGCAGTTATTTTATTGCTTATTTCAAAAGCTTTTGATAGTATGGTTTTCATACTACTTCCTGGCACTTGCTAGCTTGCAACTAGCATGAACTCCTTGCTAAGGAGAATGTACGCTATATTAACCTATCCACTTACAGGAAGCAAATGTCTGTCATTATTCATGCTAAGGGAAAATTACCACCAATGGATTTATGCAAACATGGTCATACAAAAGGCAAGTCTAGCATGCTAACACAGTCAGCATGTGTAATCAGGAATGGTAACCTTGCTGAAGCACTCAGATTGGTGTTATATAAAAAACACATTTAAAAAAAGTGTGTGCTAATCACCTGCATTCTGACTCACTATCAAATGAGATGAAGGCTTTGCTCTGAATGCAGCTACAACTTGATGCTGAATTTAAACAACAGGTAAGATTTGCAGTCCACTATCAATTCAAACCTGAGATACTGCTTGTAACTCATGTATTGAATCATTTCAATGGGATTCTGGATGTACTAAGTTCACTTTCTTCTGGCTTTGATGTGTGTACACATCATCACATTCTGCAGTAGTTTCTCTGTTTTGAGTGCTGCTATTTCTTCTACACTTTCAAATTTATAGAAATGTAAAAGAAAAATCCTAGCTCAGAGAAGAAAAAAAGAGAAGTAAACGTTAACCACTCTGGAATGTATTCACTATACCATTTCAAGCAGGAAATGAAGTTTGTTTTTTATTACTGCACCATTAGCCTTCTCATAACATACACAGTTGTTGGCCTGCTTCAGCCAAATGTAACAGCAGCAGAGACATCTTACACTGTTCCTACATGTGTTAGAAATACATGCAGACAAGTGAAAGAAAAACCTACAAATTGCTGCCCCAAGAAGCCAAAGGCTTGTAACGGGTCCTAAAGCATATCACTGAACACTGGAGAACACTCATGGAAGTTTTAGTTCTCATTAAACTATTTTTTTCCATCATTCCATCATCCAATTTATTAATTTTTAAATTAAGTTCAAAACCATCTGCCAGTCCTGGTCAACTCTCAAATCAGAGCACGGAAGGAGGTAACTACTTCTCATTTCCCTGGAGAATCTGTCTTATGTGAGGATCCTACCAAATCCAGAAGCTCATTCCCTTACAAATACGTATTTGAATACCATGGTTACCCATCTACAAGAGATAACCATCTGTATCAAGTGACATGTTGATGGATGGCAAGCAATGACTTGGTGGAAGGGACAGCACTAAAACATTTCAGGTAATCCACTCAGCCTGCTCTCAGGAGGAAGCTGGTTTCAGGTGACTCAAATCAGTCCAGCAGCTTTTTTGTGATCCTCAACAGAGGTGTCAGAGGATAACAAACACACACAGCTAGCTCACCCTTTCTCGTTGAGCAGTTGCTCCATCTCAGTGATGTAACACTCATCACAGACTGAAAGGTATTCCATCACCACCTTTGCATCCTTCTTATAAGCTTTGCCAATGGCTCCCTTATTTGCCTCAAACTGAACAACGTTGACTGTTCTGTACAAGGTAGTTAAGGAGTTTGAGATGACAGAAAGCAGGGCCTGGTTCTGGTCCTAGTTAAAGCTAATTGCTACACAACACAAAGAAATCTCCTCCATTACTGGATTACGGAACTTTACTACAAGAGAAGAAAGGAATAATAAAAAATCCTGAAGGGCAGAAGGCCATAAATTTTTAAAGAATATAACTTGTTTTTACAAGTACAGCTAGCAGCAGAACCATGGAATGACATGGAACAACCTGGGATAGTAATCCTATTTTCATATTTAAACCATGAGAACAGTCAAACAGACTGTGAATAGTCAAAACAGAGCATAGCACTAAGGTAGAAAAAATTAAGCACAATAGTAAATCCCCTTTGTTGACCTGAGTAAAGTCACCCACAAGCTCAGTTCTTTGAAAGTTCCTTCCCGAAATTATGCTGGTCTGTAGGTCTAGGTTTCCCTGTTAAAATTTACAGATGTAACTTAAAATAGAGCTACACAGCTCTTTATCTCGCTGTTAAATCACTTTCCACTTTAAGAGAATTTGGCTTATTTTGAAAGGATATAGGTTCTTTGAGATGCTTCTCAGCTACAAGAGGAACTTTGGTGGCACGGGCATGGCAGGAGAGGTCATAGCAGGAACGATCAGCACAGCCAACAATCTCAATCCAACCCTGAAAAAACAAAATTGTAAGCTTTCACTAACTCACATTTTTGTTCACTTAACCATCAAATATGTTTATACACCCTTAAGCCCTCCTGCTGCTATGACTGGTTTTTCTACATAATTAGCTATGTTACAGCAGCCTCACTCCTAGCTGCTCCTTCATTTAAATGATTCCATTCGTTTCCAGAGGAAATGATCAGTTATCTAACCAGTGCCTGTGTTCAGGGGCAGATTTTCCACATGGCTTGACAGAACACAGAACTGTGCCAACAGCTGGGGGCTGGGACTAGGGCAGATAGCTCCATCACTCACATGCTATAGGCACCAAGACATCCTGCCTTCAGGGTGCTGGTGCTCTGCAAGTATGGAACAGCCAGCAGGTAACCAGCCACATCAAAATGGCCAAAAGCCTGGCTTATGAGCTAGTAAGACATAGACCATATGCAAGGGAAGCACTTCTGACATTTGGCCAAGTTGGACAGGGCTTGGAGCAATCTGGTCTAGTGAAAGTTGTTCCTTCTTGGTAGGGGAGTTAGAAGTAGATGATCCTTAAGGTTCCTTCCAACCCAAACCATTCTGTAATTCTATGATTTCAGCAGGTATGGCAAGGAGGATATCCCAAAACACCATTCGTGGACATGGAACTGATGAAGCCTTCTAACACTTGCAGCAAACCATCATCTGGATTTTCTAAAAGGCAATTCTGCACAAGAAAAGACACATCCATTCACTCTGTCACATGGACACACAGGCAGCTACACACTGTGTGGTTTTCCAGTCTACAGTGATATAGCAGGGTATCAGAAAAGGTATGTGGAAAGAAGAAATAAATCCCTGTGCTTGAAAAATTATGGTGCTCCAGAACATACTAGGGAATTTTTATGCCATTAGGGTACTGCAGCTAGCTCTCAGGAAACACAAAATACAGGTTTATGTAGTTAACTTTATATAATGGATTTTAAGTTATTCAGAGCAGTCAACTTCTTACTACTGAGTGCTGCACATTCCTATAAACATTTTTGGTCAGAGTTAAGTGACAAACCAAAGCATAAGTGTAATTCATGAGGTGTTTTTGTCTTGCCTTTGGTATTGCTGTCTTCAATTCTGGGTTAGGCTGTTATGTTAGGACATACTGCTCTCTGTGTGTTGTCCTGACCCATGACAAGGCTTGCCAAGTATATTAGTCATACTTACATACTGTGGCCCACACATGTCCAGCCTTCTTTGGGCTGGTTGCGAAGAGAGACTGTGAATTTATGGAAGTCAGCTATCTAAATTCAGAGGAAACCATTTCTATAGATCTTTTTTCTCTGAAGACAAAACACTCATCTGAGCTGCAGGAATTTGATTTCTAGTCTAAGTTTGGTAGAATTTTACTGGCTGCTATTCCTCTATATAGCTGTAATGAAACATCACTAGCTGTTAGTCTGTTCCTGTTCCTCAAAAGAAAAAAAGGAAGGGGGAGGGGTGTACATGAACCACCCAACAAAAATCTGACACAAAGTCCACCAACCACCCCTACGTTGTAGAAGATTCCTCCTGCCTATAAATAAGGCTGTCTGAACCACTTGAAGCTTTGACCCATTCCCTGTGTGGGCACCTTTGGGCTGAACGTGCTACCATTTTGGCTACCAACCCAGTCAGGACCATGGATGGGGTCACCCATGTAAGGGTTCCTGCAGTGTCACAGGCTAGCCTTACAGACTTCAGTCTTCCCTTCACTTCACAAAATCCCTTCAGTCTTCCAACACTTATTGGAACCAGGCCCCCAGAGTTCTCTACACATTTTCAGAAATCTGCAGGTACCCCAGAAGCCTTGGAAAGGTTAACCAGGCAGAAGAACGTATGCTGCCTATACACATTCTTTTTTTTTTTTAACTCAGATTTGACCCAAAAAAGTAGATTCAGTGCCCTTGAATAGGGGAATGACTTCATAATCAATAGAGCCTAGTTATCATGCCTTCTAAGACATTTCTTATTGCAAACAAAGCACTCAAGGCATGAACAGCCCTTAAAGACTCATCAGGAAGATAAAAAATCCTTGGGAATTTTTTCTCCCAACACCAGCTGTCTGAACTGGCAGGACTGAACTCATTTCTCACAGCTTGGAAGTAGGAAAGGAAAAACAAGCATTCAAGCAGGACTATCTTGGAATAACACCTACAGCAAAACAAATCTTTCTATACTGCTGTTACAGGGGTTATACTCTTTGGAAAGCACCAGGATTTGGTTTCTTTTAATTCCAGATGAAATTAAACCACTGAAATTAAACCTGAGGGTTTCCAGGCAACTTCAGGCTCCAGCAAAAAGAGTTTGAATCATGGACCCTACAAAGAAGTGTGAACAGTTCATGAACTCCATGCAAGCTCAGTGCAGGGAGCTGACCTGTTCCCTTAGCCCCGGATTCAGAGTATTTCCACTGCAGTGTGTTCATACTAACGTGGGACTGGACAGAAACATCAGACTCGCAACCCCAGCTTTTAAAACCAAGAAATATAACAGAGTCCCTTCCTATATTATCAATAAATCTGACAGGGAGTGCTGCTTGCTGCCTCACTTTATCACTTACATACGACGTTTTGGACTCTGCATCCCAGCAGTCACAGGCATAATGAGCCATTTCATTCTCCATATGCTGTCGGAAGCGCAGCTTCTCAGGGGATACACCGACCTTTGTAAGGAAGAGGTAGATTCTGCCAATGAAGTAACCCAGAACAGAGTTATTGATCACACCCTGGAAAGGGAAAAAGCAAAAAAAAAAAAAACCCAAACAGACATTAATTCCTAAGGAAGCAAAGTCATGGTTTGTTTTACTTCTGCAGACAACCTGACATGTTACAGAGACTTCTTGCCTGTGATAAAGGTAATATGCATGCCCTGAAATTACTGCATCTTTTCAAATTCACCTACTGCCACTGACAGCTATCTCTGGACAGAATAGTAAATTCTTAAGAATTCACCAGTGTGTGTATGCAACCTGTATGTGTATTCACCCTGCTGTATGCAACAACACAGTCACTGATATGGTGACAGTATATGGGAATTGCAGTTATGACTCAGGACCCCACAACAACTGTACCCTACAGTTCACAGCTGCAATACAACAGAGGAGTGGTATTCTCTCTTCTGTTATTGCTGGCTTGGTTTTTTGTGTTTTGTTCCTTGTTTTGTTTGGGGTTTTTTAATTTGTTTTTAATTAGGTTTTTTTTTGGGGAGGATGTTGTTTTTGTGTTTTCTTTTTATTTGGCGTTTTGGGTGGATGGGATGGAGAGGGCTGGTAAACCAACTCATTCATAATTTGCATACATGAAGAATCAGGTAGTGAAACCCCAACCTGCAAGCCACGTACTGACGGCAGTCAGCAGCTAGGTGTTACGTTCCCAGCCACTGCTGAGCTTTTGGCAGAGTATTCCTTACTGTT
>JBCJKH010052273.1:0-31216 GCA_039877255.1 Loriculus beryllinus
CCGGTACAAGAGTATCACTAGTGTGAAATTTGGAATTGGAACCTTTTTGCACATACAAGCTGCCACTGCCAGCAATCTGCAGAGGAGTGTCTCCACTTTCTGGCTAATTGGTTGAGGAGTTTCTCTCTTCCTGAGATCTGACACCTTCATTAACTTCCTCTCTGTTCCCATGTATCATTCCTGAAGAGTTTTGGTAGGATGCTGTCAGATGCATGTGACGAAGACATTTCTTTGCAATGAAAGGAAGAGCTGATTCCATTTTCCCTTCCTGACAAACTATGGTGCTTTCTCCTGTCAGCATGTGACTGCGGAACTGGGCTCTGCGTTTTATGCTTCACCCTGACCTTGACTGCAGCATTGTATACACTTCATTCATTAATTGCAAGACTTTTTACTGCAAGCTGTAAAAAGGGAGTAATAAACCTAATGGCATTATGTACTGTAGACTCCAGCTCACGTTGTTACTCATTCTCTTGAAGCAGAGACTGCCCTAAGAGAAGGGATTGCTGCTTCATTAACCTCCTTCTGCAGTGAGGAAGCCCTGGCAACTGGATCATGTTAATTTAGATTTCAATACTGATGCTCTATTATCAAATGCCTTTTCTTTCAAAGGAACGCTCCCTTCCTTGCCAAAACAAGCATGTCATCTACAGCCCACTGGCCTCCAGGTTCCAGCTGTGCTTGCAAGTGTTAACCGACAGGATAGAGAAGCTGGTTACAGTGATGCTGAATGAAAGCACAAGTACTCTTTGCAGTACCAGCATGTGCTGATATTTGTTTCACAAATACTAAATCTCACTGATGGCATCAGCTATAGGAAGAGTTATCTCTGCATTACAGCAGGAATCACACTCCCTAGGGGAAACAGTATGTCATAAATTGGTTTAAAGGACTAAGACAAAATCGCAAGCACAGAGGCTGTCTAGGGGTTATTTTGTCCTCATATTGGAGGTCTCTGCTTCTGAAGCAGAGCTCTCTTCATGTGGCTTGGCAGGTCCTGTGGACAGAGAGGACAGCCATGTGAAGGAGAGTTCCTTCAAAACCTCAAAACAAATTTAGCCATCCACTTGGCCACAGCCTGGGTCCTGAGAAGGTGAAAAGTCTCTCTGTGAAGAGTGAAGACACAGAGGACAGCTGCACATTCATAACAATCTTCTGCTACAAATAACCAAAACAAGGACAAACAGAAGTGGTTCAGACACTCTGAAGCAACAAACCCACAAATCAACATGGGACTCCTATTGCCCAGGGACTAGTACCTGAAAGTAATTTAAATAAGTCAGGAACTCCTGAACCACCAGAAATTAGTTCAGGCACTGCAAAGTGGGACTGTGCCTGCTACATAAGGAGTCCATTTTTTAGCACATGGATTCTTTTAAAAGCCTTTGAGTTCTCTGCGCACTGTGAAAGAGCCCCATGTGAGGCCAAAATGTTGTATCTTCTCATCTTTTCCTGCTGAAGCAAATTACTTTGTAAAAGGCTTGCAGATGCTCTTACTTTTAAAGTATTTCAGGAGACAGCTTGAAGCTTGAGTCTTTCAGGTAAATGGGAAGCCTGGCTGTTAACCTTCTATTTTTTTCACAAGGCAAGGAGGATGGAGAGTAAATGGAAGTTGCTATCTCAAAGCTAAAATTTACCTGTGTAAAATCTGTTTCATTTCCTATTGTTTTAGGCTATGAAGGGTTAAGTTATGGAGTAAATCTAATGCTGCAGAAAAAAACCACATGAGATCTTTTTATAGGTGCATATGTCTATGCAGTGTGATGCATCTGCAAACCATACTGAATTATCTGATTGGAAAGTGCAAAAAATCAAAGGCAGCCTGCAGTGAGAAAATGAGACCTGGGGTAGAATCCATCTGCCAGTGAAGCAATTAAAAAGATGGACTTCTTAGAACAGCAGTGATTGTCATTTGTGTATGACACTCAGTGGGCTATGATTTCTTCAGATAATATTCATGCATTGCAGCACCTGGTGAAGACCGTGTGATGATCACTATGTAGCCCACTACATTTTCAACAGTTAGCACTAGTATAATCCCAAGATAAGCTATTAACACGTGTGAAAGAGAGTAAGGGCTTATTCTCCACACAGAAGAGTAGGGCAGAAAGACTAGCTTGTGTGTTTTTTATTTCCTGCAAATGTATTTCTCAGAAGGTTTGTGGACATGTATCTCCCTCCTCTGGTGCACAATGAAGTAACACCCTGGTGGAAAGTATGAGATTTGTTCTGGCAAAAAAAAGAAATCTGGGAAAGAGTCCTTAGTGAAGGAGTGCAAATACTCAATACTTCTCATGGGAGACTATCTCCTTTGCTGCTTCATTTCATTATAGTATCATCATATAATGTAAATATAATAGCTGTCCTCTACACCTGGGCACCTTGTGTTCATTAATAGTTTCCTCTAGATAGGTCAGCCCTGATTTGATGTCAAATCTCCATGAAAGTAAAAGAAAGCAACCCCCTCCTGATAACTGACACTGGCAAACTGGCAACAATGGATGAGAAGGATGCTAAGGTTCTCAACAAATTTTTTGTCTCAGTCTTCACTGACAAACTCTTCCCACACCTGTGGAACAGACCGACTGCATGGCAGAACTGAGGGAGCAAAGTCCTCTGTAAGAGAAGATCAGTTGCATGATTACCTGAGGAGCCTGAAGTCTATGTGACCTGATGAGATGCATCCCAGAGTCCTGAGGGCATTAGCTGATGCAGCTGCCAAGGCACTCTCCATGATACTTGAGAAGTCACGGCAGTCAGGCTTGTGAGTGAAAAAAGGGAAACATTTAACCCATTTTCATCCCGGATAGAAAGAACCCTGGGAACACTGGCACAGGTTGCCCAAAGAGGTGGTAGATGCCCCATCCCTGAAAACATTCAAGGTCAGGTTTAATTGGGGTCTGAGCTGCCTGATCTATTTGATGTCGTCCCTGGTCACTGCAAGGGGGCTAGACTAGGTGATCACCTGGAAAGTAACTGATCTGGGAAGGGAGTAGCAAGATATCCCCTGCTGACATCCATCTGTAGCAGAGCAGGTATTTCCTCATAGGTGGATAGAAAACTGCTTGCTGTTCCTCCAAGTGCTGCTGTGATCTGCAGCCCCACTGGTGAGAATACTGGTGCCTTTCTTTCATTAGCAGTGAGGCTCTAAGAGACTGTTTTGATTTGCTGTCACCGACACCTGGATATTAACCAAGTGCTTGCAGAAAGCAGGCTCATCTGCTTCAAGTCTGAAGTGACTTTTGCCCAAACAAGACTACTCAAGATAGTGCAGAAAATTCAGATTAGAGAAGAAATCCTTCCGATACAGACTTCTTTATTCTTTGTCACAGTTAAGGGAGCTATCTTCAAAGGAAGCTGTGTCCCACACACACACATCCTTTTCCTGGATAAATCCATCTCATTCAACAGCTTCCAAAGAAATAGCTATTTAAAGAACAGAAATGTCTCACCCCCTTTTACAACTTGATTTTTAAATTATTCTGATACTAGTTTGTCTATGTGCCAGACTAACAAGAGACAAAAGAATAAACAGATTGCTATAGCACTGAAAGAAGGCATTAACCCAAATGCACTTTAAAACAGGATAGGCTTGTCAATACCTCAACTAAGATTTCCTTCTGGATACTCCATCTTGTAACTACAGCAGCACATTCCCTCTGTTGCAATGGAGGTGTGTTTAACACAACTCTTCACAAGACTACAGCCAGTCTTATGAGCACTTGCACAATGCAAAACAGGCAATTGCTTTAAAATGTGGAGACATTTCAATGATCTTTCTGGAGAGACTGCTTCTTCCATAATCTTTTATTGCCATCTAAGCAAACAGCAGCTGCAGCCAGAGCTTGCTGTGCTGTCAGTGGTATTCTGACACATTGGACTAACATCAGGCACTGTCCTGATTTGCAACACTGGCAGCAATGGGGCTCTGCTCTCTGCCTCTGAAACTGCTGATTAATAAAAGCCCAACCTCATCCACCTCCCTTGACTCCTGTCTAGCTAAGGCCAAGTGTTTCTTCTGATCAGTTAGAAGACAGGTCTGGGAAAACAGGTTGCTTCTGCTTCTTGGAAGTCTGCTCCTGACTTGAGCAAAGCCATGCTACAAACCCACAGCAAGAAAATCCTGACCCAGTTCTTCATACAAGCTGGTGTGGCTGGGCTCAAGACTTTCAAAGGCTGCACAGATGGACTTAAGTGACGCAGGCTATGTGCAAGCCCTCAGAGAAGAAAGGCTCTGTGGGCTTCAGGACTTGCTAACAGGAAAAGAACAGAAAAGCTTTATATTATCCAGATTTTCACAGAAGCACAGAGCTGCCAAAGAGCTACTTAGCTCAAATGGCCTCACAGAACTCCCTATCTCTGTATCATGACTGCTCAGCTAACCATGTCAGTGGTACAGTGCCTTACACATGGTGATTTGCAGGATAGGAGTAAGCTGCTCAGCTAAGCCCAGCCATTCTCTAGGAGCTACAACACTCAAATGAGCCTGAGTGTTGCCTGAAGTAATCACATCTCACAGTGGGGAAGGCACAAGCAACAGTTCTATTCACTATTTTGACTTTTACTAGGTTACACAGTGGGATTCTGATTCAACTTTACCCCTTGAACACAGCAGGATTCTAATCCTCCAGGCTTTAATCGTTTCAGGTAAAAATGTTATTCACCCAGTATTCTGGAGTCATTTGGATTCACGGGCTGACTTGACCATGACAAAAAAAAGTAGATGGAAACTGGAATATTTGGATAATGACTCAGCAGTGTTCAGAGCGAGGGTTGCTAATTATGGTGGAGAGGATGTGTGATAAAAATTCAGACTCAGTGGGGTGTTGCAGTACACTAGTGAGATTGTGAGGGCTGAACAACTTGCTAACAGAAAGCTAGAAACTGGTACGCGGTTGGTATAATTTTGGGTGAAAATATAGAAACATATAACCTCAATACGAGCCGTCACAATGATAAAACAAACTAAGCTTCTGTACATGGGCAGCTTTTGAGAAAATAATTAAGAATTAGAAGAGGCACCTAATAATAAAAGAGGAAATTCAGAAACACAGAATATCATCCTAACATTTAATGCTCACCTATGCCTTTATTGCTTTCAAAAAAAAATGGCAGCTGTGACAATTTGAGATAGAACCCTGTGTGCACCCAACACTTAGAAATACAGTTGCTTCACTAACTGCAGGTGATACAAGTGTGCAAGGCAGAGTGATCTGAAGTGACTGAAATTACATTAAAAAAATCTGCTATCTATTTCCCAGCCTTTAAAGCTGTAGAGTTTGTACAGCACTTCAGTGCTGCTCCTGGACTAAAACAGAGGGCTCATTCTTGCGTGGAGCTGGTTATGAAACACTACATGTTCATATGTGGCTGAAGAGGTCATAGTTGTCTCCTCCAAGCTCCACAGTGAGTGAATTCAGTGTGCTCCTATTTGCTGTAAGTTTACTTGCATGTGCTGGTAGAAAAGCACTGGGCTCCAGCAGCATCCAAAATGTACAGAAAGCTGCATTCATACTCTTGTTAACCATACAAAGTCAGGGAAAGGAGGCTGAGGCATGCCCTGAACAGAGCTTGAACATACAAGACCCTACACACTCCTCCTCTCCCAGCGCACACTCCCCATTTCCTTCCCTTGCAGGAGCACCAGCGTACACGCTGCGAGGCCTCTTTCGGGCTAGAGGGAAGGGAAGCACGAGGGAAGAAAAAAGAGGAGGCAAGAAACTGTGAGGGGTGGGAGGTTGGGGATCTCCTTCCCACACAACAGCGAGGTTCCCAGTGGAAAAGCCACTGAACTGGTTCAGCCGCGGCGCACCCCGAGAGCCCTGCACCCCGCGGGCCTGCCTACCAGCGCCCCCCCGCGGCCGCCGCCCGCCGCTGCGCTGCTGCGGCTCCGAGCTGCGGGGGCTGCCCGGCCGACGGGGGAGCGGCCCGCGGCCGGGCATGGTCTTCCCGCTGGGTTCTGCCCAGCTGCTGCAGGCTGCAGCGGCGCTGGGCAGGTCCGCTCCTGCCTCTCCCCCCGCCAGGCCGCTGGAGGAGGCAATGAACCGCTCCTTCGCTGCAAACGTCTTTGCAGCCTCACAACACGCACCTTGCCTCACACACCCCTTCCCCGAAGGGCCATGCATAGCTGGGGCCACATCCTGACTGATCCACATGCTGATCCACAGCCCTTCTGCCAACAGCAGATAGGGGACAGGAGGAAGCAGCCAGGAAAGGTGGCAGATCCAGGTATCAAAATGATGGGTGTTTCTCTCCCTGCTGATCCCTTCTGGATCAAAACTCTACTGCTGCCTTTAAAGGCCTACAGGGAGGTAACCAGCAGCACCCCACGGATTTTGGTATGTGTGTCACCTCAGTTTTGGGCCATGCACCTAAACTGCACTGCTGCAAGGAAGGGGCTTGAGTTACATAACTGGAGGGAAAGCTGTGTGTCCCTTCTAGCAAATCACCTACTGAGATGTGCTGCTGCACACGGTGGACTGCAGTCCTCTGTTCAACATGGGCAGCTTGTGAGCGTGTGGGAAAAAAGTCTGGAGATGCCTCATTTGCTGAGATCCCGTTCAGCCTCTCCCCAGGGTCCCAAGGAATTTAATGCATTTCCGAGAGTAACAAATGTTCTTGTGAGCAGTGGCTTTCAGTGCTGAGTACCAGAGGTCTCCCAGGCCTGGCTTGGACAGTTCCCACATAAGGGGATGTAGGGAGGGGACAAAGAGTTTAGAGGTCATTTGCTGATTCTTTCTCCCCGTGAACATAAAGTAAGGGAACTGGAGGCTCACCACAGTTCTCAGAACTCCGTTCACTGCCTAGTGCTCACTTGTCTCAGTAAACAAAGCCCAGTGGTCAGAAACCCAGGAACAAGCTTTGCTTGATTCTTGGTTTAAACTTGTGCATCCCACATTAAACCCCTGCAAGACAAAGTATGACTCCGTCCCAGGAGAGTGGTGAATATTCTTCATAAGCTCACAATCCACTGATAAACTTTGGGCTTCTCCCCTCACATCTGCATGCAGTGATACTCCTTCAAGGGCCATAAGAGTTATGATGATAGCAGCACTGAGCAATGCATGGTGATGATGAAATGTTCACTGGCAGGAGAATCAGGCTCTGCACAAACGTGTCCAGCAGACTTCCAGTGTTTTTCTCCTGTGTGGTGCTCCCACCAGAATAGCTGCCAGATGCTCCACCCGTACTGCCTCCCCTGCTGACTGGTGCTCTAGTGACTGGGCAGTGAAGGATGAGCTTGAAGGACTGGATTTGTTCAAGTTCTGGGCTGAGCCCCCACGACACCTTTTCCTGACCTCTTGTAGCACCTGACATAATGTGCCTCATGTGGGGCACGCAAATCTCTGCAACCTCAGTGCAAATGGGTCTATCACCTGCAAAAGGGCACCAAGCTTTCAGCTGTGGTCTGACCAGCATGACTGCGACCATATAGAGTAGAAAAAGCAGGAGGCACGTTCCCTTCTTGAGGACATTTGATAGGGGACCCAGCTGCACTAGACAACCATTCAACATTACAGCAAAGACCAGCCGTGCTGAGGAGGGCATGAAAGGGAAGACTTGGCTCATGCATCTCAGTGTTCTGTCGTTCCTGCTCAGGGCGCAGTGTTGCTAGTTCTGAGAATACAGTGTACCAAGTGACATTTGGCTGTGGTAGACCTGTTTTACAACGATGCTTCGTGCAAACCCACAGTACTCAAACTGAAAAGGGGGAGGGCTTGCGAGAAATGAATTCTTCAGGAAGGTATGGCACATGCTTTTCTAAGAATACACCTCATGATAACACATAACACTTGCCAAAGGGGAAAGGCGAAAGGATATATATTGCCCTGCCCATCTACCAAGTATCAAGGAGGTCTGATGAGAATATCAATGTGTACTCAGATCATATTTACTTCTTTTTAAGTTACTTTTTTGTTATCCTTTTATAGCAGTCTTTCTTTACCTAGTTGGCTACACTTAATATTTTGGGGGGATGCTGCATTTAGAAAATTTTTTGTTTTCCCTCCTCTTTTGGGTTGGCAATTTACTGCAGTCAGCTACTGTCCTTTCATGTTACAAGAGTAACCACTGACCCATATACAAGGACTAGATAAAGGATTACAAAACCTGGCCCTATGGCAGCGGTGAGGACGACCACGCTGTAGAAGTGAAGTGTGTATATGTGGGTGTATTCAAGGGGAGGGAAAAGCTAGTGATGCTTTTAAGATTTGAGGCCCACTCTTTAATGTAAAAGGTATGTTCTTCTTAGAAGGGGGGAAACTCATGAGTTACTTATAAAGCCTGAGAGTGCCAAATCCCAGTTACAGGAACATCTGCTTAGAAATCTTGTAAAAAAAGTTCCCTTTGCACCATTTTCCTTTGGCTAAATCTTGCTTTGGACTACATGACTTGTGTCTGTTAGTAAATACAACCGGTGCAGAACACTCCTGGGAAAACCTCTCAGCCTTCAAAGCTGGGTTGCTGCACCTGAGCTGCTTAACTGGAGCTAGTACTGGAACATCCTCACCCTGCATGTGTGGGTCCCTTGGGTTAGAGCACCTGCTGGCTCACCCCTATGCTGAGGTAACACTGGCTGCCCTCCTGCCAGCACCCAGAGCTGGTAGCTAACACTTGATCTTGGAATTCAAATACCATACTGCACTCAGGCACAGCTGCTGGCAAACACGTGCGGATGCAGCCAGGGTATTACTGAAGCCCAGAGCCATTCTTTCCAGAAGGAAGCAGCTTATGGCAAAAACCCAAAGCAGTGCCTGCTGCTTTCACAGGCACGTAGCAGAGTTCCTCACATCTCCCTCATTCCTATGGCTGTGACTGATCCGTTAGGATTTACCTTATCAACACACAGAGCTGCAGTGAAATTCTGGGCACCCAGGACTCCTTGTCCCTGAACTCCCTCTTGAGGTCCCCAGTATGCCCATGTTTGCCTTATCCTGTGGAGAGCTCAGTCCTGCTTTAACTCCATCCCATTTGCTTGCTGTGCCTGTCTCTGGACTGAACTGCATGTATCTGCCTCTGGAAGACATTCTCCCATTCAAACACAACACCACTGATATTTCTCACAGCAATCACTCAATCATCCCTTCCTTTTACCCTTTCTATCAGAGCAAATCTGTCATTTCCATAGATTTTACTACTGCAGTCATTGCTTAGGGTCTTTGAGGTCAAAGCTGAGTAAACCTCAAGTGCCTCACCAGGCAACTGTGCAGGAATAAATTTCAATTTCCAAGATTCATTCTGTTGATGTATTCCCCAAGCTGACACTGCTCACAGGCTCAGCCATATAACAGATCACAGGTTTAGGATTTAATTCTCTCCACTATACATTAACTATACTATATATGGTGTGCTGAAGAGGCAAGACTCAAATGAAAACACAAACAAAATGTACATGGTTGAAGAGAAAGCCATGAGGAATTCTCCAGCCCTGTCTTCACTGTCAGGAGAGTTTTGTGCCAGGTAGTACTTTAGGACATGTTTTTATGATCTGCTTTACCTGACCTCAGCACCGCCAAGAAAAAGCAGCACCATCCAGGCCCCTCTGGCCTCCAGCCACACCACCCCAACCCTTGTGTGGCACTGGGATTGATTTGGCTGTGGGATGAACTGGAGCAGAAAAAGGTTTTGGCTTACCCAGCTGCATGAGGGCCAGTGCTGCTAGAAGGGAAGGAGAGTCATGGGGCTAGGGATTCTGGGGAGCAGGGAATAATCCTGCCCATTTTGGTAGCAGTTGCTCTGCTGTTGGTGAAATCGCACCCTCAGGACAGGGGCCCTTCCTTCTCTGTGTGGTGAGATAATTCAGGCACTGTGCAGTGTCTTCCCATTCAAATCACAGTAAGCAATACGGTAAAACCTCACAAGTTTAATAGATTAAAAGATGTCAGTTTTGGCTTGCCTGAGGGAAATGCTGAGGTTCGAGGGCAACAGCTACTTTAGCTTAAGAGATAAGAACTGAGCCTTTGCAGTGACACACACCTAACTGTTGGACTCACTGCAGGCCAGTCCTCCCTTGGTGGCAAGGCTTAGTACTGCTTTTTGTGAGGCAGTCACAACAGGAATCTTTCAGCAGCACAGCAGTGCCTACACCGAACATGTGCCCACATTGTCACAGCAGAGGTGGCCTTGTTGTTGGTAAACAGTGCTACTCCCTGAGGAAAATTTCCTCTTGGAGGGTGATGATTATCAATGCAAATTAGAGCTGCCTGCAGCCTGCAGCTGCAGAGCACAAGCACAAACTTTTTGTGATGTCTTCACCAGAAGTCAAGCCACATGAAATGTGATTTCCCATGAAGACATGCTGAACATCTGGCCTTCATAACAGCCCTGAATTCAGCACTAACAGCTCAGAAGATAAGGTGCCATCAGGAAGCCCTTCTCCTGCCTGCTCTGCAAGGGCTGGAGCTCTTGGTGGCACTGGGATTAAAGAACTGATCTGTAGATTACATCTATTACAATAGATGTAATACCTTGGTGTCTGTCCTCCCTTCCTGCTAAACAAATGATGGTTGCTGTAGGCAGCCACTCTTGTAGAAGAGTGGCTATCAAGGGGGAAAAATATCCAGCAATTATGCAAACAGCTATGGTAGACATTTGTGCAGTTTGGAGTGCACAAACTTTAGCCGTGGCCTTTATGACATTTGCTATTAAAGCAGGTTACTGGACAAAAGCCTTGAAGAAACTGTGGGCACTTAAGTAAGGGTAACAAAGTGGATCCCAAGAACAACACATGCAGGTTAGCTAAAAATGTAGTTAATCCTTGGAAGTGCAAAGCAAATAGATTACCATGTTAACAGTGTGCATGTTGCTTCTGTCCATTTTAGTGCAAAGAGAAGGATGGGTGCCCAGCTGGGGCTCCCAGGACACTATCCCAGGGCCCCCCTGGCCCTGTGCATGAGTGAAAAGCGCAGGACAAAGAACACTGCTTGTGCAAATTGCAAACAGTGATAGAAAAGTAAGAGGTGGATGTGACATCTTCAAGGTCAGCTGAAGGGCCTGGTAGTATATTGGTGAATGAGGCTGGGGTCCTGCTTCAGAGTGGCTGCTGGTGGGGGAGAGACTGTGATTCACTTCAGGAGTGAATCCTACCTACTTGCTTCCTACCATGCTTACTTGTGCAGCATCAGCAGTCACAGGGCACAGAGAGAGGGGAAATGAAGAGAACAGGGTGATTGCAAGAGGAGGGGGAGATCAAAGCGTCTTCCTTTCTCCCCTCAATTTGAACGTCTGTGTCTTATTTCTGTTGTGTTTCTCTGTTTCCCCCAAAGCTCCACCTGCGAGGCCTGACCTGTGTGAGAATTCCTTCCTCCTTGTGCCAAATTAGAGAGCCTGATGTGCTAGAGAGAGCAGGCCAGGCCTGCTATCCCCACCACCCCTGTACTTGTGCTACCTGGAGGTGCCATGGGTGCAACAGGGGCAGGTGGCTGATCCTGCCCTTTCTGCTGACACCATCAGACTAGTGACAAGCTTTACAAGTAACTTCATGTGCCACGTCATTTAACCATTTCTGCCCTCCCAGCCGCATTTGCCTCACAGGATGGCAGCACTTGATATTTCAAAAGATAAAGAATATTTTGTTATAAGCAAAGGAAAACTAAAGAAGATCAATGGCAATAGTGGGGGAGAAATGAGCTGAAAACCATAGATGAGGCAAAAGTCTGATTAATCAGATGAGTGAGGAGGCTTATAGTGTGCCATGAGAAGAGGTGAAGAGGCATTGAGTCACGTTGCAAGCTCATACCATAAGATGATCTATACCTATTTCCCAGAAGGTGATTAGTTTGCATAATTCAGAAGCTTTATGAAGGGTGTTCAATGGAACTCGATGAATAATTAATTGGTTTTGGTTCACTGGTAAATCTGGAAAGTCAGGAGGACTCATTTCAGTCAGCCTGAAAGGAAAAACCTGATTTTTTTGCAAATTGAAAAGTAAAAAAATTAATAATTTAGAGGCTTCAAATGTTTCAGAATGCACTATTAATAAAGCAACAACAAACTGCTCTTATAGAGCATTTGTATTTAAAACCCTTCAAGTCAGGAATGGACTGTAGTTTCATAGCTGTTGAAGGAATGGAGGAATGGGAATGAAGGGGAACCAACTCTGGCCTAACCCCTCTAGCCCAAAGACCTCGGTACAAAGATACCACGTATGTTCATTGAATCTTGACCTGTGGCAAGAGCCCAACACAGGCTGATATATCAGGCAAGTAATATTGCAGCAACGCCACTTAGAAGGCTGTGGCAGCAGAACTGGTTGATGCAGTAAGTCCTTAGAATAGTGAGAACCATGCCCTGTGCATAACGCTTTTACAAGACAGAAGTTGGTTGCTGACGTTTGAAAATCATAAAAAGTGGGTTAATACAATGGCCATTTAAATGAGCAAACATAGCAAAAAGCCTTAGGAAGTGAAACTTTCTCAAGAAAGTTTTGCTTTGCTGCTGTTGCTCTTGCTGCAAAGGGTTCCCTTCACATTTTTCTCATTGCACTCATTACTGGTTCTAGGCAGAAAAAAAAAAAAAAGGCAAAATTGCGTTTTACTGGTGTGTAAGACACCACTGTTTTCTTCTCAAAAGAGCTGACGATTTAGAAACGAAAAATGTTGGCGGTGGCTTGAAAAAAGCTTTAGGAAAAGATGTGCGTGCATCTTCTCAAAAATTTCCCCTTTTCCTTCAACATTTCATCAAAATTATGACATTCAAAACATTTCCTCCCATTTTGCATAGGGCTTGATTTTCATTGGACCACATCCAACACTTTTGTTTTCTTTGTATGTACCAGATATAATCTCATTACTATCTAAAAGAAAAAATTCCCCAAATGGTGTGCTACCCACAAGCCCATCCTCCTTTTTATCCCCTCTTACTGACTTTGCAGCCCTGTTCCACCATCTCTTTCACCCTAGAAACACATTTGCAAACTTCCTTGATTCTTCCCTTCATCCCTAGCACACAGGTCAACCAAACTGTCCACTATGGTATTTTCTGGTATCCGTTATCCTGTGGCCAAAACATTAAGAATTTGTTCGGATGCTGGATCTGAATTTTAAAATATAGGATTTCCTAGCTACGTTTTCATGTCTTGATAGTGGGAAGAGGCAGCTGGAGCCATGAAGAAGCACACTGGATGGATGCTCACTGCAATCAGAGCCTTTAAATGCAGGCATTAATCAGTGCTAAATTCAAATAACCAGGAGAGTAAGCTGGCCACAGTGACACAAGTTAATATTCTTAGAGTTGCTATAGATGTGATTGCCTAAGAAACTGAGAAAGATACAGCTTGTGGGGAGTGGTAAGATCTGTCAGCAAACAGTTATTGTAAGAAAGAGCTTCTGAACAGGAAGGTAGAAACTTGTCAGCTATCACTTTGGATAATGAAAGACTCGGTCTCCCCTTGCACATGTGGTCTCCCTGACATTTTAGGGTTTGCTTTCATACTTTGCCCTGGCTGGGACTTCAGGAAAGGGGAATTGCTAAGTCCTAGAAACATGGTTTCAAGTACTTTGTAAACTAGAGAAGACAGAGGGAGTTTGAGTTATCAGTAATGCAAGGGTAAGGCTTTGTGCGATATCAGATTCTGTGGTGAAGAGTGGGTTGAACAACAAATCCTGCAGCTAATACACTTTTGGGAGATACAGGATCTACTTTTAGTTTGCTGACTCACATGATGCGAGCCACACACCCAGAACTTGGCTATAGCTTCCCACTTGCAGAGAGGTTTGGTTTATGGGGTGACAACTTCTTCTGCAACTTCTTCTGCAACTGTTATGTGTCAAAAGCAAGGATACTCTTGCAAAGCCTGGGATTTATTCCACAGTCCTCCATCAGAAACTCCTTATCTTTGTTTTCCAGAGCTTATTGTGCATTCCAACACATATTCTAATGCGAACTAACAATCCCTGCACACATCACTGTAAATTTTCAGTAACATGTAGTGGACCCTGGACTGAAGAAAAACGTGTTGAGTATATCACTTCTGTGCATCAGGGCATCAATCATATTGAACTTAGACATGGTTCACAGGAATAAGATTCTCTGACAAGCTCTGAATAAACAATCTATAACAAAGCCAGTATTCATTCTATGTTTTTTGTAGATAAAACTGCAAGTGAAGACGCAAGGAGAAGTTTTATGAAGCAGAAAAACGAGGCAAAGTTATAGCCAAAGGTTATCTGCGCAAACCATCCTTTCTCTTCTTGGTATTCTCATTTTTCTGTCTCCATCTCTTCACAAGCCTTCTGAGATTTCCACACAGAAGCTGTTTCCCTATGATGTCTGAGGTTTGTGGCTTCTGTTCCCAAACTTCATGTGCCCCTGGGAAGAGATGCATATGTGTGCTGTAGTTCTGAGATCCAGGTCCTTGCATAGGCATATCAGACCAAATATGGATGTGGTAGAATGTGACAAGATACCAGATGCCTTAGCCCATGATCACTATTCACCTTAACTGCTGAAACATTCTCTTTGCTAGCCCTGACAAACTTTGATTCACTGCTATGTATTCAAAACTTTACTGTGAATCTATCAACCTGAACCCTTAGTCATTCTCTTTGTGCCTGTCCACTGGCTTCCCCTTCTGCTATATTGCTAAGTTTCCTTTCTCCATTTCATTTCATTTAATTTCATTTCAATTTCCCAGCCCATCCCATCCTATCACCTCTCATTCACTCTTCATAAACGGCTTCCAGATTTTGACTGGTGAACAAAAGTGATCTTCATTATCCACTTGTCATCAGTTCAAAGAGATGCTTTAGAACGTGTTCCATATGTCCTCTGGATGAACCTCCCTCTGTGAGCTTAGGAAAATGCCTTTCCTTGTCAGGTCTCCTGTCTTTCAAATATTTGTATTCTCTGTATGTCCTCTGAGCTGGGGCACTATCTCATTTACATAAATTTCTTTGAATCCTCTGCTTTATAAATGTTAAAGGTTTAATTCTAGGTTTTCCAGGAGTCCTGTTTTGATCTTATAGTTTGAAATGCTGTTAATGTATATTAATGTAATGTATTGCATTATGTATATAAATATATATTTTCTTTTTAATCAGGGACTTACCCCTGTGAAAACTGAAAGTAGGCACTTAAGCTATATACCACATGAATTACACTCCATCTTTTAAAATATTTCTTATGCATCTTATTTTGGAGAACACTCCTCCCATGTCTTCAGCAAAGCTTAGTAATGATTTATGCTTTTTTTAATCATTTGTAATGACTGCATTCTCGATAAATACAAACACTGTACTGTCAGAGCCACAGACAATCAAAAGTACAGCTACCTTTTGCTGTTATTCCTTTTCACAATGCTTTAAGAAATAAAGGGAAGCAGAAGTAAAACCTTTCTCCAGTATTTCTCCATGTCTCTGCAGCTGCAGCTCATCATAGGCTATATGTAACTGCTTCTTTTTAAACTTGGGGTGTTCATTTGATTCTTTTTTGCTTATTCATGAAAACAGACTGGCTTCCAGTGTTCTCTCTTTGATGAAGATGTCTGCTTTATTCTGTATTCACTCCCAAGTGATTGGCCTATTAAAAGAGATTTGTGGTGCTCCTTAAAATCCTTAAACATCTGCCAAGATACTTCAGGGTCTGTTCAAATTCCTCCTAAAATCTCTCCTTTTCCATAACCCCTTACAGGGAACTGGAGGAGAGTAAGGAAGTTAGTGTGAAGACCTTTCACCTGTAGTGCTTCTCAGTCCTGTCTCTTTATTTCCTTTTATTTCTGTCTGTATTTCTTTCCATACAGTCTTAGATCTTACATTTTGACTGTAAGCTGTACAGAGCATGGGGAGGGGGAAATACACAGGCAGGGGTCCTGGTTGCTACTGGGGCATGTATGGGCTATTACAAATAATATGTAGCAAAGCCAGGTAAGGAGTACAGTGCAGACCTTAAGACTAATTGGGAACGGTTAGCATGAATAGTTGGGAGGTAATATTCCCTCTGTTAGGTAACTATAGATGCCCTGATTTTCAGGAAAGCCTGTTGGATGTAATTAACTTCCCAGTAGTAGAAACAAAGCCTAGACTGTAAAACAGAAATAGCAACAACTGCAGCACAAAGAAAAATGACACTCACACATGCACCCACACCTCAGATCCTACTGGACAATCTGCTGTCAGCAGAAGCGCACATAACAACCAGCCCTGTGTGCCCTGAGAAGTAGTGGAAGGCAAATTTCTCAGCTAGTGCTGTCCTTGCCTTTTCTGAGTCTGGGCTGAGGGCATAAGTTTAGGACTAGAGAGCAGCATCTGCCAATCCAGGTTAGAAGCTGATAGAAAGGCCACATTTCTGAGAGACTTAAAACTCAGTGGTTTTATGATGTGAACTGTGGTTCCTTCAGGAATCAAGACTGATGCACCCAACTTGGTCATATCTAGGGCTTTACTTACACTAATCAGGTTTTAGTCCTTTAATGGTAATGAAACAATGTTTTTCCAGTCACTGTTATTTCCTTTTCTTTTTTTTACCTATTTTTGTAGAAAAGATTTTTTCTTCAGCCACACGACTTACAGGTCTGGATTTTTTTCTTTTTCAAATGACAATGCATTTCAAAACCCCAATGGGTTTGCGGCAAACTAACATGGTAAAAACGTGAACTGTTTAACATAATAAGACATGATCTCACATTCTGAGTTTAACAAGATGCCCTGAAACCAGATACTTATGCAAATGAGAAGCTTCTCTTCTCCCCATTACATCTCAAGCAATTCACCAAGCAAGTTCCTGTCACAGAAGAAAAAAAAAAAAAAAACATGGGCAGCATGAGACAGCCTTTAAAGTGTGAAACTAATTTTCGGAATAACATCGCTTTGCAATGGGAATCCTGACAGGGTGTCAGTGGGAAGGTTTGCCCTAACAAGCATTCAATGAAGAAAAGCAATTCAAATCACTAAAATGTTAAGCTACTAACCCAAAATGGAAAGAAACTTACATGAGATACCTATTTAACTTACTAGCAATCTGACTAATCACAGTAGTGTAGTCCAGTGTTCAGAGTAAATCGTGTATCTCTCTGACCCATGGGCAAAGAGTCCGTGAGACCCAAACCACTCCAAAGCTAAATCCTCAATTTAGGGCCCTGCAGTTTAGCTCTACAAGGCCCTTAGTCCCATCCTCTGCTCTGAGACTTTGCTATGGTAGCATATATATAGGGTATAAAGTTTTCCTGTGACCTGGGGGTTAATATGACCCCTAGGAACAAAAAGTACTAGAATATAAGTATGTGCATTAAAGGAAAGATTTATCTTACACTGACCTTTTGGATACTGCAAATACAAAGCACGGGCTGCTGGAGACAGCCTGAGGAATATTCTTCCTGAAAGTCCTTCTGAATCTCAAAGTCAAAGGGAGGGCTTTGCACCTACTCCTTTGCCCTGGCCCATGCAATGTGTCAAATTTCAATTACAGGGAGAGGTTGGAAGAAAAGTTCTCAAGATGAGGAGAGCAGGGCAGAAAAATGCCAGACCACACAGACAAGAGGGTGCAGTGACTAGGTAAGATAGGTCCTATGGCTATAGCTTATAAAGCATGGCTGTGATAGTCAGAGAAAGTGGACTAAGCAAAAGCCCAGAGACTCTTCATCAGCTAAAGAGTAGTTAGAAGAGAGGCACAGCAGTGAGAAAAGGTCTCTCCAGTGATTCTTCTGCAACTTATTTTAGGGGAAACACATCCAGTTTCCATGTGACCTTGTTCCCATGCCATAACTGAGCTAGGAAGGATGCAAGCAGTGAAGAAGAGATTGGTTTTGCAACAAGGTATCTACTTTACTGCATCATCCATCAGACCAAAGTCTGATTAGTAAGGGTAGAGAGCAGCATAGCAAGGTATCCATCAGAAAGCGAAAACTCTGGCTCCCCTCAGACTGCCCTGGCTGTGTATACAGAGGCAACTTCAGGAGACCACCCAGGGAGACATATTGTGGCCTACTTAGAAGAATAGTCATTAAAATGTGAGGCTTTTAAGGAAGAGTGAGGCTAAAATGTGAAAAGTGGTCAGTCTGTAAAAGGACCCTGAGAACAAAACAGCCACACAAGTACCACTGGAAACACAGTTTGCCAGAGCAATCTAAACTGCCAAAGAGAGGAGTGCCTTAGCACTACCTCTCACTCTAGATGTATACGATACTGTGGATATGTGGGACAGTGAGCACAATTTATAGGGCAATCCTCTGAAATTGTTTAAGAGTTAGTTGCACCATGAATTTCCATTCTCAATCAATTATCAGGTGATAACACCATGCTTTATGAGGTTCAAATGCATCATTTGTTTAACTGCATACAACATCCAAATCCAAAAGATACATAGAATAGGTAATTTGGTCACTACTCTCAATATGTCAGGAATTACCTGGTAATTTCATGCCATAAATCTCATTGATATTCTGGTACATGATGTTGCAATAGCATTTATTTAATATTGCATTTAATATCAAAATTGATTTATGCTTGCCTAACCACTAGTACAGTATGTGCCTGACTCGTTATTAGAGTGCAGTTTTCTGGTTTTCCATAGCTGTATTTTTATTTATCATCAGTTCTGTTTTGAATGCTGGTTAAGATCCAACTGACTATGAATCTGTCATTACAAACAATTGCGGCTTCACCTAAGTATGTAAGCAGTACATTTATTTATATCATTAGGCATTTATGTGATTTCAAGATCAAATATTTATCCTGTATCTTAGGACTGGACAGGCTACTGTTCAAGAATTAACGCTGTTTGCTTTTCTAGGTCACAGTCCCAAAGTAGGTCTTTGCAGTCTACTAGATCTACATATATAAATGATGAAGCACCCTCTAAAATACTTCTCAAAGTATGAGAAAAAAAAGATGACCTTCAGTGTAACTGAAGTGTATCTTCATTTTTATGGAATTCTTCAGGCAATGATTCATGGATACGACAGTCTACCATGTAAAAAGGCAAAATGCTTTTCAGGCCTTACATGACTTTTAAAAGGCCAATGGCTGAAAACTGGTTCACTGAGATTTGATATGACGCAAGTGTTCTAAGCAGAGATAGCAATAATCAAAGCTCCTGCAGTGTTTTTCATCTGTGGATGTCAAAGTACTTGGACAGTAAAGTCTGTAGGTAGGAAACTTCTGTATAGATGTGGAAGTCATGAACTATAAACCTAGATCATTTTTTCTTGGAAAGAGGAAAGCCTGAAGAAGATAGGTTATGATTCAAGTCACATTTCTGGTATGAAAGGATTAAGTCATTGCAAATGTAATCAGTATTTTGAAGGGGGCAGCAATTTTCAAACATCAAAAGCACGATCATTAAAGCAAGCAAAGAAATTGGGGGTGGATGGAAGCCTTCCATGAAAAAGCTAGCTCACACTGATTCACTGCCCACATTAGGCAGAAGTATAGTTCTCTGTCTGTTGTCTCCTTAGGAAATACCTAATGATTCCTAAAATATTAAGTGCTATGATTGTGCAAACTGGCAGCACTGAAGGGCCTGAACTGCTCTATTGGATGATTAACTTTCCTCCCCCAGTTCTTAAAGCAGAATGGATGGCAGTTTCAAATTGAATATATATTTTTCCATCTGCTGAATACTTGTTTTTGTTCATGCTGTTTGAGGTTAACTGTGCACGTACTAATCAAACCCACTACTTCCTTTCTCGTAAAACCAAAACAAAGCTTCATGTTACTTTCAGGTACTGCATCTGGGATCAAAGCTATATATATACACACTGACTCTGTGTGGGTTAAATTATTTCGAAGATTCAGTATCCTGAAAGGTGTCGCCTTTTATTCCAGCCCTGAGAGTTCCAGTTTGTCTTAAAGTCGGAAGGCGTCAGCCACCTTCAGCCTCTGTCCCAGCACAGGAATGCTTTCAATATTGGTCACCGTGGGCTTTCTCTGCACAGCCACTGCCATTGTCCAAGGTGGGTAGATGAAAAAGGACAGGTAGCTGGGGGTGTCTACATTTTCTTGGTTTCACATCTTTGCAAGAGAGGGACTGTGTACAAGAGGGAGACGGAGATGACATGGAACCCCTCCATAGACAGTATGGGGACAATGTCTTGGGAGACTGCAAGGTATCTGGAAAACCAGGCACAGACTATAGAGCAGTAGCGTCTATAGAGAGGCTGGGCAGGATTCAGAGTAGTGCAAAAAGGAAGAAAGACTTTGACAAACCAGGCTCTGTGAGTGGAGTTGTTGGCAGCTGATTATGTGGATATAGAGGTTTTAATGGATGGAGAAACTACTTCTCTTCATCCCAAACTCTTGCACTGCAGAACTGAAGAAGCCCCGCCCCCAAATGAGCTGATATAAAATGAAATTGAAAAAATAATAATGAGCCTTCACAGTTCATTAAATCAAGTCAATGCCTTCCATTGTGGAGCAGGAGAGAGTATAGAGTTGTAGAAAGCAGCCGGTGCAAATACACATGGTACACTAGTTTCTCCTCAAGATCTCTAGTGATTTTTTGCAGTATATTTATCAGGCTTTGCTGTCTGTAGCTATACTGTGGCTTGGGGTATATACCGTTGCTGTACTGTGGCTTGGGAATAGCTGGTTAAAAACAGAGGAGCAAAAAAGGTCAGAAACAAAAATCTGTGAACAGGTTTTCTATCCATTTTTACTGTTACCCTACTGGTTCTCTTCCATGTTCCATACAGGATGTCAACTGGGGTTTTTTTCTAAATGTGAACATGTTTATTTCTACCAAGCAGAAATCATGGTTTAAGTGCATGATTTTGAATTTCAAATTTCAACTTTACCATTTTTAGTCTCTTGTTTTGCTTTCTTATGTATATTAAAAGGTTTGCACCGAGGGAATGAGCATGCATGGCTCTAGTCATCGCTCCAGTAAGTGGGCCAAATTACCTGCTGTTTAAGAAATCAGTGATTGCTGAGATTTATAATACCATTTATAGTATCAAAGCACTTCTGGAGCTTTTTGAAGTATATTAATGCAGTGCCAGTGTGACTGTGGTCTTGTAGTCCTTCTTTTTGGAAGCACTTCTAGGAATTACCCATGGATAGAGGAGGTGGAAGGATTCCCTTCCTACTGTGCAGGTTTCAAGTAAATGACTGCAGATCATTTCTTGACAGTTCACTTACCATCATGCTCTTTACTTCCTTACAGAAATGGAAGTGACTCAGCCAGCAATGGTGCTGGCCAACAGGCAAGGAGTTGCCAACTTGGTGTGTAAATACAAGCATATTGGGAATGCAAAGGAAATTCGAGTGGCTCTGCTTAAACAGACAGGTGACCAGTTCACTGAAATTTGTGCTTCAACCTACACATCGGAGTTTAAAACCCTCAGTGTGGAAGAGGTCATTCAGTGCCGTGTTAGCCCTAGCCGAAACAATGTGACCCTCACCCTCACTGGCCTGCAAGCTAATGATACTGGTCTTTACATCTGCAAGATGGAGAGAATGTATCCTCCACCCTATTTTATGAACAAGGGAAATGGAACGCATCTCTATGTCATTGGTAAGCCAAACAGCTTCACAGTACTGTGATACTCCCAGGTTAAGGGAGTTGCCATTATGTCTCAAAGGTCTTCAAAGTCCTGTTTGTAAGAAGTGAGGCTGAACATTGATCCAAACTCTGAGAATCATGATTAGCTCTTATTCCTTTCAGGCCTCCCTGCACACACCTAAAAGCAGGCAGTCATAGCCATGTGATGTACGTAGCAATATACGGATGCTTGACAACATAAACAATACCATACAGTGTACATGTATGTCTTGGCAGTTAGATATGTAAGTGCAGAAACAGTGAAGAGTAAGGTTTATGTTCTCCTACAGATAAAGCATATTTTCATTGGAGGTTGAGTGAGCAGGGACCCAGAGCTCAGTCCTGGTAATATCCTGGGATAGCACATGCTAGAGAAAAGCAGTGTGGAGGGTGACTTATTGATTCTAGGGGCTTCCTCATGAGGCTCATGTGTGACATTGACTTGTGTGATATCATATGTTTTAGATCCAGAACCTTGTCCAGACATAGCCATATATCTATGGGTATTAGGAGCGACTGCCTCGGGACTTTTTCTTTACAGTATCATCATCTCAGCCATTCTCGTGGGCAAAGTGGTAAGTCCATCAACTCAGGCCCTTCCTGCTAATAACACCCCTTTGTGTGATGGGGATAAGGAGAAAGAAAAGAGAACAGGGAAGAACACTGGGAACAAATGCCCTGGGATTCTCTGTTTTACTGATGCAATCAATGCTGTCACAATTACGCAAATTGAGAGAACTTGCTGGAGCTGCCATTTAGATTTGTTTATGTGCTCATTTGTGCTTGCCAGAGTACCAGAAAGCAGTCAGCTCAGGCCAGCAGGACTGACCCTTGGCAGGAACACCCTCAAAGGGCTAAATGAATGGCAGGAATTTGCTTTTTCCTAAATGGTCCTTGTAACTCCTGATTCTCCTTCAAATGGTCTCAATGGGTCTTCTACAAAGAGGGGTGAAAGGGAAAGGTGTCTAGAATACCTTCTGCTCAGGACAGGCATGACATTCATCAGTTCCCTCCAAAATGTGCTCGTCAATGACTATGCTGTAATCACTTGTTTATTTCACTGTCTTCCTGTATTTTATAGATAAAGAGAAGACGATGTCTCACTACTGGGGTCTATGTGAAAATGCCTTCTGAAAAGCTAGAGAAAAAAGTGATTCCATTCCACATCACTGTTAACTGAAGCAAGGAAAGAAACCATTTCCTAGATGGGATGGAGAGTCTGCTAATTCACCTAAGAAACAAAATTAGCTGTTTCATTACAAAGGTGTAGAGGAAGCAGAGAGAACATTCTTTGTAACTTCTACGGTTTGAAGGAGAATAAATACTTCATGCATTAATATTTCAAGGTTGACCCTGTCAGATAAAAATGGCTACATTAGGCCATTGATCCTTTGAGTTGTATTGTACCAATATGTAGTCTCTCTCTATATACATATCTATATATATGTATAGCATTAAGAGTTATTGCTGTTGCAGCTGAACATCTCACTGTCAAATTTCACCATGTCTACCAATTAACTGAAATCCAAACACTATTACAACAGGCTTGTGTGTCATTTCAAGGCTAATCCTATAGGTCTGGGAGCAAAGGCAGAAGAGCACACTAATGTACAAAGGAATGTTAACTTGTTCCCTTGCATTGCTATTTATTGCTTCCATTTGTGGCATTAGTGGTCTGCACTGCCACAGAGGCATCACTGTAGGCTTGCACTGGTGACACTGCTGCTCTGAAAGCCTGATCTCAGCTCCTTTCACTGGCATTGTGTCCCAGCAGTGCTGGGCTGGAGTTAACACTGATGATATCTGAGCCAGTGCTGACAGCTTGGCTGTGGAGAAAAGCTGCCCAGCAGGAGCCCTCTTAGGCTGTTGCTGGGAGGATGTTCCAGCTGTGCTGGGGCCTTGTGTTTTACAAATGCTAAATTAGCATCTATCCAGAAAGCAGAAGTATGTTGCTGTGTTTAACTGAGTCTATTTTCCATGAAAATACCAACAGTGTATAATCTTATTACTTATGTACAATTCAATAAAAACCTTGAAGCTTTGCCCAAATTCGAGTTCATTTCTTATTCACTGTTCTCAGAAGAAACAGGAAGTGGCTACATGTTAGAAAGCAGTGATGACAAGATGAACCTTTCCCCTCTGATCCTGTGTTTTGGCCTTTTGAGTGAGCCTGTGTGCTCATGACAACACTTACTTTCTCAGCTCTCTTCTTCGGGATGCCACCATTAAAATTTGGCAAGTCTTCTATTTGTCTGCTTAGAGCTGCTGTGATGTGGTCAGCGACACTACCAACCACCCAATCACCTTTTCATTTCCAGCAAAGTTACTTGCAGAAAGTAGCTCTAATGACTTTGACAGCATCTCCTGTAGATGTTTGTACAAGAAGTTAGTCCTAGTTTCAAATCCTGTTTTCTTTGCACCTCTTTGACACTCTCCCTCACTAAATGCTAGCTGACACACAAAGCTGCTGGAACTTATCATAGAATCATAGAAAGTTAAAACACAGAAACTTAAAAAAAACTAAAGATAAGAAGTTAAAACATAGAAACTTAAAACAATTGCAGCATTCTCAGCTACTACCCATTACTTTGAAACTTTGCTACCAAAATTTCACCTTACAACCCAAATACATGGCAGCATGTGTCTCTGCTTCACACCTGTGATTCCATCTTTTTGGCTTCGTAACTGTGAACCCAAACCTCACAGCCCTCTAACGCCATGTTCCTGCAGTGGCAGCAGCTCCAGCACCAGATCTCATTGCTTTTCCCCTTTTGCCCCTTCATCTGGCACCACTTCCAGCTGTGCAAATAAACACTCACAAGCCCAATTTGCCAGTGTTCCCAGGTGATAACTGCCTTCTCAATGTTGATGCACAATTGTAGGGCATTAAGTATAAGTCTGAAGGCATTTTAGTATTCTGTCATTAGTCTCTGATTTTTCCCCCAATTTTCCACTAACCTGGTGTTTTGGGGATAAAAACTGGTCAAAGGTCACATATCTCAGATCACTGTAAAAAGACTGAATTTCTGCCTATTCAAGTGCATCCTGCTCAGAGAAATGTGTTCTATGACTGTTAAAAATAAATTTAACACACCACACCCACCTGTACAAGCTGTGAAGTATTCCAACACATTTACCCTGGCAAAGAAAGAATAATTCAGGGCAACTTTTTTTCCACCACAGCAATGAGTAGCTCAGACAACCCCTGAATCATGTATCTGACTCCTAAGCAGGAATCAACTGTTTCTTCTTTTTCTTTTCCTTGACAATTCCTATACAGTGGGACCAAGAACTTAGTTTTCTTAAGCAATCCAAAAGCAGCTCAAGTAAATTATTTTCTAAGCCTATTCTTCCTGGGTAAAGAGCCTGTATCAACAGCCTCATGACTTCTGGCCACAGATGGTTATGAATCTGTGTCACTGTAGAACCCGTGCGTGTGTCAATACACCTTTATTTCTGGCAGCTAAGCTGATCACGGTTAGCCCTTCTGCATCCACCTGGATTACTTCCTCTTAGTACACTAGCATTTCCTTGCCTGTGTATGGAACACAGGAAAGGAAAGCCTGTGTATGTACAGGCTACATTCAGCCTGTAATGACCAGAGAAGAGTTCTGCTCTAAATAAGCTGCAGGTTGCTAAATTACCTGAATAATGAAGATTACGGGAGAGCAGCACAGAAACTATCATCTCACAAATGGCAATAGCGATATTTTGTGTTTGCTCCTGCACTTAAATAATTCCTAGTATGATGTTTATGAATTATCGTGCTGCAAATTACTTTGCCCAAATTCTCCGGCTCATCTGAACTTCTCTTCATCCTCAGTAGCTATTTTTCCAACCTTCTCTTATTTCTGCAGTGCTTAATTTTCTCTGGCTTTTCTTACCACTGTAGTAGCCTTCCCTGAGCTAAATGATATATGAGTAAGCACGATCATTTTTGTTCTCAGCCAGATTCCCCCCTCAATTTTCTGGCAGGGTAACGTGCACTCAAATCAGCAGATGTAGCGGTGAAGACCAAAGTGGGATTTCAGTTCAGATTTTATTGATGATGATACTCTCATAATACATATCTAGCACTACAGAGATGAGTGGAGCCTAAGTGCCCACAGAGAGGATCTTTGTATCTATCTCTGTGTGGTCCATATAGCAGCTAGCTCTAACGACTGCAGAGCCCAGACCTTAGGGAATTTTTATTCCCCTGATGCTCTGCGCTGCCCTCCAGGACCTCGAGCTCTCTGCTTTTCCCTGATACTTGGAGAGTGTCTTGTTACTATCAGCACTCAAAAAAATTTGTTATATGCAAGACAGATGCAGCTTTCTGTCAGATCACAACAGTACTAATATGAAAGGTGCGAACTCTTGGTTAGTGTACATCCCAGAAAAGGCAATAAAGAGGAAATCCTGACTCATCTAAAAAATGTGAAAAACAAAGGCAAAAGGATTTGGTGTCAGAATTTCACTTTTTAGAACAGGGAATTTAAAAATGTGACTGAGATTCTTACCTGGACAGCCAAATAATGAGACCATATTGCTTGGTGAGGTTCCAGAAGAGTCTCTTTCGGTACATGCTTCACCCAGGCAGGAGATATGTCAGCCTGTTTGTGGAACAGTAAGTTTCTGGCTGCACCTAAGTGGGAATTCACAGGTATATTTGATTGCATCAAAGACAATGGCATATGCATACACCACTACCCACCCCTAATATTCTATCTTCATTTTCATTCACTTTTTATCTGAACTATTTTTCTCTCCCCTGCCATTTGCAATTACCAGAGTCCTAATAGATACAGAAAAACATATGACAAAAGTCTTCCACCTGGCTACTCTCCAAGTAGTCAGTGAGCAGTCCATCATTTTAGCGTTAGAGATTTTCCTGTGAAATATTCAGATTCCCCACTATTTGGAGGAATATGTGAATCTGAATTCACTATTCAGTCAGGCCTTGAGGTCTGCAGGGAAAATCAATCCTTCTTGTTTTCCACAGATCTTTACCAAATTAAAAAATAAATAATCAAGGACCCATGGCAGACTTTTGTTGACCTATTCCTATCCTTCCTAACTTCCTGACCTTTGCTCAAGAGTCCCCTGGGCCTAATTTCTTGCTATTGAAAAGCCAACATTTGCATTGGTCACATAACTCCTAACTGATTTGATACAATTCCCATCTGAGTACTGCCTTCAAGCTTTGCAGCTTCAAAGAGCATGTATATGTGTGAGGGTCAGAGGTGAGATTTGGAGGCAAAGTACATTGGAAAGTAAGATATGACTGGCTTCGTTGTTTTCCTAGGCAAAGCTGTTGCTGGGGAGTGACCCATGAAAAATAAACCAGGAAATGCATCAGTTTTCCCTGCAATGGGAAGAGTCTGAACCATAACTAAAGAGCTCTGCCTCTAGAAGAGGCATAAATAGGAATCAGATGATGCAGCCAAGAGTTCTACCATGAAATCCAAACCAAAGAAGGTTGGTGTATAGCAGATGGTTTTATGCATTACGAAAACCAATTTATTTTTGACATTTCTAAACCGCACGCTTGCTTGAACACATAAATGGTACTTCAAGTTAGCTTCTAACACAGCGAGGCTGTGGGGCTGCTACAGTCCCTGGGAGGGTAACCTAAATTTTGAATGCAGGCTTATGGCTGGGAGGAAGGTGTGGGAAAGCAGTGAAATTCATCAGATCTTTGAGCTGCAGAGAATGGGGAAAGAATTACAAACAGGCAGCACCACGCCCTGCTGATCCTGCAGATTCCTGAGCATCACTTGGGCATAATTATTCCTGTACTTCTTCACACAGACATTCAGCACTTACATGACTTTGTTATCATTTTGTGTGAATGCTTTTTTGTGACTGATAAAAGAGCAGTCTTATTGAAGGGCACTTGTATACTCTATATCAAAGAGGAGTGGTGCAGAACTGTGGTATGTTTGAGCAAATAACAGTTACTGATAAAAGATCTTAGTAACTATGGGAAAGAGGGTTGTAAAAATTGTCCCTGAAGTTCAGGTAAGGGACAAATAAATAATTTCTGCAGATGTGCTGTGGCAGATGCTTCCTTGACGTAGGAGATTATGAACTACTCAAAATTGCGCTATTATTTTCTTTTTTAACTTTTAAAATTGACACTTCTATTTCCAAAGTCAGCTGTCTTAACCACAGTTGCAGTCTTGTCTCCTAAGGAACGTTTTTTAGTGGTTATGAAGTTACAGTTGAACAAGAAGTTCTCAGTTTCTTCACTGGCGGTATTTCTCCTCCATTCTCTTCTGGCTGTTGTTTTGAAAGAGCAGTACTTCAAAACATTTAGCTTGATCCGCTTCATCTGCTGCTCTGGGGTGGGACATTTCTACACAACAATGTTTCTGTTCTGTTCAGACTTCCCCATGGTATAAATGAGGTCCCAAACCTTTGAAGTTACTTTTGTTCACAGGAGCAGCAATAGGTAAGCTTCCTCCAGCAGAAGTGGTAAGGCAGAGGCATTTTTCAATATACGTATACTACAAGCCCAAAATATTAATTATTTTATTAACTAATTAAACAATCTGCATTAATTCTGTTCTAGTGCAGTATTTACAGGCATGTAATTTTCTTGCAAACATGCTCTGTAGTACTTCTTTATTCATCAGGAGAATTGATAATAAGAAAGTAAATCTTACTTATTAGTTATAATACAGCCAGTTCAGTTATTAATGAAATATTGACTGTTCAAAATAAAAAAGAATGTATTGATGGCCATTAGTCATTAGAGTCATCTTTTGTATCATTGACAGTAACTGTGCAGCAGAAGTTGCGCAGAAGTTGTCCTGCCACAGTGCAAGAAAATCATGGAATTGTCCTGAGAAATCACAGATTAGGCAATCTGACAGCTATGACTTTGACTTAAAAAATCCATTTTGAGATATATTTCCTTCATCATTAGACAGCTTCTGGATTAGTTGGGGCTTTTCCAACAAAAAGCAAGACCTTGTTTTTAAGGAAAATGGAATTTCTCACATGATTCCAACAGATGTGACTTCAAGACAACCACCTTCGGTAACAGGATATGTGATAGAACACATACAACTGGGAAAGCCTGAAAAACTGGGTAACATCTTGTTGGACTATGCTGTGTCATGGGTGGGATTTATCAGCATTCATGCTCCGTGGTGCAGCAGCTTATGTTGAAAGCTGAAACAAACGGCAAGATGCTTCGTTCTTCCCAGCCAGGATCAGTGCCTGGGATGTGAGTTTGCTATGGGAGATGAACATTAGTGTTTGGGCCAAGATCACCATTTACATGAAAAATATGAGATTGCTGTTTATACATACATACAAGTATCTACACTGAGCAAATACTCCATGCTTCTTTAAAACTAAAAACTGAATAGCCAGACCCCAAAGACTCCTAGAGTTCAATACACAGAGGCAATAATTGAATCTTGCTCTACAAGACTGTGGACTTGCTTTTTAAGCTTCCGCTTGGGGATTTGTAGCTTCCTTGAACTAGCAGCAAATAGGGCCAGCAGTACTGCTCACTTTAGTGCAAATTAGAAAGTCTGCCTCCCTAGCGTGAGGGAATTGGTATGTACTAACTTCCATAGTAATTAGTGCTGAGCATCTGCATCATCATAAACTATAAGAAATATCTCAATCTCCTTCCTCCCTCTGAAAATTCTCATTGAAATCTGGTATCTGTTGGCCTTCAGCCGCACTGCAGAGACCTCTCTTCGTGTGTGTGGGGAAAGCTGAGATGTTTGAAGTTCTGTAGAAACTCTGTCAAGACTTCTTTTCTTGTATGTTTTCAGAGTTGACCGTCTTACCTGCTAGACATAGTGTCTAGTTCCTTCTATTGAAATCATTTAACTTCATTTGAACCTAAACAAATGCAGCAAATAGGTGACTAAAAATAGGCCTTCTCTTCTTCTGCACTAAAAGCAGTGTTAGGCAGTACTATGGAAAAACAAACCCTGCTCTAAATAAATTGCATCATAGAGATTAAAAATTTAGATGCAATGAGCTGGACAAAAATTGTAGAAATACCTGAGGTGGGAAATGAGAACAAAAAATAATCTGCACCTGAAACTGTCACAAAACATGGTGTGCTAGCAGTACTTAATCAAGATCAGAAAGCAAAAGTTCATTTCTCTGTAAGTTATCAAATCCTTCTGGTAAGTGACACTCTGGAAACATTTGATAGCTTCATGACTGGCTGACTTAATGTTTTACATGCAGGAAAGATGGCTAGAACTACAGTAATCAGCAGAATAAGCTGGTTTCATAGTTGAGCTTTGGTGAGGTGCTACATTGTGTGGGTAGCATTTATAAGAGCTCTCTCACTTTTAATTCTGTAGCAAAGATGACTGTCTGCTTCACAAATTAATAATATTTTCCTTTCTCTTATAATGCCAAACTAATTTATTATATCATATTTTATTTTATGACTATTTGTCTAGTCTTCTTTTTATAGTACTCTCATTAAGATGGAACGTTTTAAGCTCTTTACTCTTTGTCTCTCTGCAATAACATAACGCCATTATAATAACTTTACCAATAGGTTCCAAACTCTTGTTCCTCCCCCTCACATACGTAAGCTGCAGGCACAAGTCTGGCATCAAAATTCTTCTTATTAATGTCATCATTTTTTCAGATTAACTTCCATTATTGTTTCTCATGTTTTTACTTTGTTTTTTATGATTAAGAAAGATCAGACATCCATATGCTTTTATTAAACACAGCAATTGCTCTGCTACCACTGGTCACAAGCAAATTGTGAATCCTTCACAGAAGTGAAGGAGACAGGCTGAGAAAGTTGGGGCTGTTCAGCCTGGAGAAGAGAAGGCTGCATGGAGACCTCAGAGCAGCCTTCCAATATCTGGAGGGGTCCTGCAAAGATGCCGAAGAGGGACTCTTCAGTAGGGTCTGTAGTGATAGGACAAAGGGAAATGGGTTCAAACTTAAACAGGGGAAGTTCAGGTTAGATGTAAGGAAGAAGTTCTTTACTGTGAGGGTGGTGAGGCACTGGAATGGGTTAGCCAAAGAAGTGGTAAATGCTCCATCCCTGGCAATGTTCAAGGCCAGACTGGAAGGACCCCTGAGTGGCACGGTCTAGTGTGAGGTGTCCCTACCTGCGATGGTTGGAACTATGGTCCTTTCCAGCCCTAAGTATTCTATGACTCTATGATTCTAATTGTTACAAAAGCTAGTAAAAATGCACAAAAGCTAGTAAAAATGTACTTCGAGTATATTTCGTCTTTTCTTTCTACTAGTAGTAATTTTTTTAATTTTGTCTGATTTTATTACACAATCAGCTTTGAGGTTATTTTAATGGAAAACCTACTTATCACAAAAGCATAAATTAAATAAATATATAAATAAATGTATTCTGGTGGGCTGACCCTGGCTGTATGCCAACCACCCAAAGCTACTCTGTCACTCTTCTTCCTCAGCTGGACAGGGGAGAGAAAATACTATGAAAGGTTCATGGGTCAAGCTAACGACAAAGAGAGATCACTCAGCAATCACCACTGTGGGCAAAACAGACACGAACTGGGAATAAGTAATTTAATTTATTACCAATCAAATCAGAGTAGGATTTTGAGATATAAAGCAGAATCTGAGCAACACTTTCCCCTATCCCTCCCATCTTTCTGGGCTTAACTTTACTCACAGATTCTCTACCTCCTCCCCTGCAGTAGCACAGGGGCACAGCGAATGGGGGCTGCAATCAGGTCATCGCACGTTATGTCTGCTGCTCCTTTCCCCTCATGCTGTT
>JBCJKH010052273.1:31316-51648 GCA_039877255.1 Loriculus beryllinus
GACTCACGGGAATGGGTTGCCCAAGGAAGTTGTGAATGCTCCATCCCTGGTGGTGTTCCAGGCCAAGCTGGACAGAGCCTTGGGTGACATTAGTGTGGGGTTCCAACCCCCCCTCTGCCTATGGGAGGGGGGTTGGAACTTGATGATCTTAAGGTCCTTTCCAAACCCAACTATTCTATGATTCTATGGTGCTGTGAGCGGACAAAGCAACTTCACTCTCAGGTTTCAGATGGCTCTGTCAGAAATACACCTTAAGCATTTGATTTATGGTTCCTGGATGAAGGGCAGCCATGATGCTAGAAGTGGACATGGGCTTCCTTTGTCCTCTTTAGCTTTTCAATGATGGATGCTCCATAGGACAAGATAACCAGTGTTTTGTGCAACAAATATGTGAAATAGGAAGGGATGCAGTCTGAGTCTTATTCAGTAAGTGGATGGCATCCAGAGAAAGGTAACAACCTGCATGGTTGAATGAATGTCAGGTTGCAAAAGGAAGACTCTGGAGGAACTGTGAGGAGGTCAAACTTGTTCTGATCATCATTATGTGATTCCAAATTAAATTCACTATTATACTCTTACAGTATTATAAACTCTTGTAAAAACCTGTCACTTATTCAGAAATGCTTTGTCTTGACTGTTCTGAAGTATAGCCTATAAATTATCTGAAAAAGGAAGTGTTGCCAGTTTCTGCCTAATTGCTAGATTTCCATGTTTTGCTGAAATGCTGTTTTCAGTTCTTCCAACATGAAACTGATGCTGTGATGATACATGATGACTAGAGATACCATAGCAATTTTGTAATTGCAAAGTGTTTAAAGAGAATACCCCAACAAAATCTGAAGTCAAGACATTTTACAAGTCATGCAGAGTTCTCTTCAGTTCCTGCTCTAATTAGTTTGCTTAGGTATGCACCACCAATGGTGGGTGAGTTGGTCCTATTAGTCACCTTCACAGAATTAGAATTGGCTAGGAATTTGATACAGAAAACACTCACTCTGTGTGTATGTGTGCACATGTGCATGCTTGCAAACAGCAATTAAACTATGGCTGACAAAACTTTCCTGAAGTCAAAGTTAGACTTTCTTTTCAGTGCCAGAGACAGGAACTAGGAAAGCCACTTTCTTGAACGCTGTGGTAGTAAGCTGGGAACTGAGACACACAGATTGCTACTGCCTGATCCCACATCAGAGGCAGCAATATGCCTAGACCATTGACAATCCTAGTAGAGTGCTCACTTTCTCTGCACTTCCAGTGGAAAGTTTTCAAGGCTGATAGGCCTTCCTTTTTTTAACTAAATATCTGTGAAAAATTGCAGTTTTGCACTGATTCAGATTAGGAAATTCTTATCTTGAAATTTTGCAAGTTTAAGAGCAAATATCATAATGATTTATTTTTTGCATTAAAGCTTTTTGAGATTGCTAAAGAGGGTATGCTATGAACATCACTGTTCTGCTACAGCACAGGTCACCAGCAGATTTAGGGGTAAATCTATGTCATGCAACAGAGCTAGAAATCATTGTTTTCAACAGGCATGAGACACTTAAATGTTCTTTATTCACTAGACAGAAGAAACCGACTATAAAAAGTTCTGCAAGAAAAATCTCTGATCTGAAAAAATCCTATGTATATCACCCATTTAGGTGCTGCAGCCTACTAAGGAGTAGCTTTTTGAATCCATTTCCAGATGGAGTTTTATCTCTGCTGGTAATACTGTGTTTAATTCTTCTCCTTTTCCAAGTCAGATATGGCAGTATCCAACAGAGATACGCGGTCAGGCATCTTATTTGTACTTTTTGTAGGTATTTAAGCATGGGATACCATAGCACACCCTTTTGAAACTGATAAAGTATGTAGCAGGCTGTGCCCTTGGCTCTGAGCCCTGCTGCAAATAACTCACTCTGGGACAGAGATTTCTAACAGCAAGGCAGGCTGTACATACGTATTTATTGTCACCAAAGCAGTCTACAGTAGGCACATATTATACAGAGACTTTTTACTAAAAATGGTTGTCTCTTACACTTTTTAAATTCAGGTAATTCAAGCTTATTTAACGGGTCTTAAATTTGCTCCTGTACATTCCTTTTCCCCATATTTATTTTTAAAGCTGTATGTTTATGCCTTTGTGAGTAGTCTGGGCCTTCCAGGCTACTGTATGGTCACATTTCTGTGTGAATCCACAGACAGCTGCTGCTGCAAAATGAAATCTCTAGCATATTTTTTTCATGGTGAGCTTCTGTTTCTTCATTCCACAGGCACAAAATAAGGTGGTCACTGTTAACTCACTAGCTGTGGGAATACCAGATGACACTTACTGCTGTAGTAGGACAACACAGCAGCAGTAACTATTTTTTTTGATATGTGGTGATATTATTACTTACAATAATCAAGAAGAGTACAATATAAATGAGTACTAATAAAATAGTACTTGCTTTACAGTGTCTGCAGGCACGACTCAAGACAGAAAAGAAAGTAGGAGTGATATTAGAAGACACTGCAGCAGCTATACAGATGGTGATTATAATCTCTGAATTCCTAGGTCGTGAAGCGGAAAGCTTCTCCTCTTTGGTATTTCTGTTGGAAAGGGTGAGTCAGGATGAGATCTAAATTTTACCCACAAACATAACAGGGAATGTGAGAATGCCACAGTTCAGACTACCTGGAACAAAGGCATGGAGAATCATGGGAAGGTTGAGGTGGAAAGGCACTTCCATAGATTGTCTAGTTGAACAGCATTGCTCACAGCAGGGTCAGCTGTTGTGCCAGTGTTTGACTACCCTCAATAAGAAAGTTTTCTTATATTTGAATGGAGTTTCTTATATTGTATCTTCTCCTGTCACTGGATGCCACTAAGAAAAGTCTGGCTCTGTCCTCACAGTCCCTCATTAGTTATTTATATGTACTAATAAGATGCCTCCAGAGAGTTTCCTTTTTAAGGTTAAACAGCCCTAGCCTCTGTGAACTCAGGAATGGCCCTTGCTTGACTTGGATGTAACCAGTTAACCTGTTAAGAGACATGACATTACTCACTTTAAGCACAGTCTTGCAGGCTGCTCCCAGAGTTCTGTGACATTTTCATCAAGGCTGCTTGTTTCCTTTGTCTGTATTGAGCACATCTGACTTCTCCCCTCATGGAAATTGTGCTACAGGAGACTCTTGCATGGGTGAACTGCCTGGTCTGCAATGGAAATAGTAGCTCAGTTAGAGAACATGCAGTTGTTGACCTAAACAATTACCCCAAAGTAGTACCTTTTTCCTATAAAGCAATAAGCCTATCCAAATTGCATTAAAATCCTATGAGCTTCAACCAATATGCAGGATATTGTACTACTTAGGGTTTGATGCTATTTATCAAACCAAATTACAATTTGCTATCATAGTCGGCAACAACGAGAGCCTAAGAATATAACTGTGCCTCTAGCAGGTCAGACAAATGATGCACTTCACACACTGTTCACTTTCCAACAGTGACCAAAAGCAGATGTGAGGAAAGAGAATAAAATCGAAGAAAGTATGCTATGAATCCTTCCTAGAATACTGTCCCAGCCCTCCCTCACCAACAGCTCAGGAACTTTAAAGGCTAATGTCTTTGTATCTGAGGGATTCCCCTTCCATGGATTTATTCTGTCACTTTTTGAGACCCTGTGGACTTTGAGTCCAAGTAAACGACGATGATCAGCTGTTCTGTATTACAAGTGAAATGCAAGAACTTGAAAAAACTCAAATAGCCTTGAAAACAGCAGAAAAACCTAGATAGACAAAAGGTGATATCTGAGGTAGTTTTCAAAGCTTGGAAACAGTGAAATGTTTCTTTTGCAGTGGAAAAATAGTTATGTTTCCATATCAACTAGAATAATTTGTAGCTGTATTACATAAAGCTAATAACAAAATCACCACTTGCTCCTCTGTAAACCACTAACACTCATCACCTAGTTACGAAAACGTACTAGAAGGAAAGATGCAAATGGCCAAATTAATTTTTTCCCCTTCAGCTCTTTTTTGCTCTTCACAAAAGCAGTCCATCACGCAAGCATTACAGAGCCCTCCCTGATGTCACCAGAACATGTACTGTAACCACAGCAACCCAATGAGAAGTTGCATGACTGGCTTACTTGAGGGTTTTGTTACAGCTTTTTTCTTACCTAGCAGAGAAGGAAAAAAAACAACGGCCTGCAGAGCTAAATGCCTAAATCAATATAATATGAATTAATTACTTGAAAAATAAAGAATCCTGTGTCATTGATTGCATGTGCAGTAAGACCCCTAGCATAAGAAGTAATACATTTGTATGTTTCCCTCATACTGTGAACACCAACAAAACAAATAGTGCTTAAAAATCCATGGATCTCAACAGAGAAAAAGTCTTTAAAAAGATCTGGGAACAACCAATTGGAATATAATCACATCCAAAAGCACCTTCGAAGAGGTACACAGCAGCACCTGAAAGGCCACTTTCATCAAAGGGAGGATAGTTCAGTTAACAAAAACAAGCATCAGCTGTGATGCTGATCTCTATGGAATGTACCAAACACAGCTTCATTGCTAACGGCTTTCCAATGGCCACACCTTGCCTCTGTTGCTGATGCAGTATGGCAGATGGACAAGGATAAAGAATTGCAGCAATCAAACAGGGCAAGCAGCAAGAAGAGTTGACTTTGAATTAAAGAGAGGACATATGTGTGTGACTTTTCAGTGGTCACCTGAAACAACAGAGTATCCTATAAACAGATCTGTGGAAAGAAAACTGAATTCTATCAAACCATATTTTCCAGGGCTAGCCGATGAAAATTAGTTCCATTCCTGTCCTGGCAGCAAACCAAGGCATCTCCCAGACTGAAGTGGATTCCTGAGGAATTCCGAAGATCAGCTTGGGACAGTGATATGATTAGCCCCAGACACTAATGTAACATTAATGTTTAGCAGCAGTATCAGTACAGTGAAAGCAGAGAAACACCAACTTTCACCTTTCCTGATAGTCATCCAAGCAATTCATGAGAGTGTAATTGTAAGGGCTGGCTCCTCCAGGTGAAAACAGGTCAAGAATCTTGCCTCCCAGGTTCAACAGTGGGTGCTTAGTGAGGAATGTAACAATAGAAAAAGCAAATGGTAATGCTATCCTAAAAGACTGTTATAAACTACAAAAATTTGCAGGTTGAGGACTTCTTTGGGTTAATGACTTTGTGACTCAGCTGACTAAGCTGAAGACACAAAAAATCCAGGATTCTGTATCTATCCAAACAATATGGGCAACCCTATTTCCCCGGCTTCACTACACTGCAGCTGGCTCCAGCAGGCTGCTTGACTTCTCTGGATATGGCTGTGCTTTGCTGTGGCTTGGTCAGAATTGCATTAGGCTACAGACCCAAAAGTGAAGAAGCAGTTTGGCTAGGACACCAAAAGCCCCCAGAGCAAACATTCACTTTTAATGACCAGCAACCACAGAGCTGAGATCAAAGAGACCAAGCGCGAAATGCCTTTTCTTTTGAGTTTACCAGCAGTCATTTATGGGCAAGTAGGGAGCTGCACATTCCTATATGATGCCTGTACATCTGCCTGGGCCAACTTACTAGTAGCTGGGAACAGCTTAGACTGAGTAGAGCTTAGTGAGGTTTTATGCTGAGAACAAAGGTGTATTAGTTACAGCAGAGCTTTTGCTGAATGGGACTAGATACTGCATTCAGGCTTGTTCTGTGATCCAGTTAAAAGCTAGTTTGAATACATTCATCCTGAACTGTACAGTGTGTACCAGAGACACAGGACAGATAACCAAGATGGGAGCTGGGCACCTGCAGAGCCCAACACTTTCACTACTAGTGCTGTGTCTTGGCCCTATTAAGTTTTGTAACTTGCATGCACTGCAGTTTCTTCTGGTTGCTCTCTCAGGGCGAAGTCCCTGAAAAGCAAGCTGATTTGACATGGTAATATGTAGCTGTGGAGGGCCCTCAAAATGGGGAAGAATGTCATATCTTCAAGGTCCAGGCTCAGCAATTAAGAAGTTTGCAACTCCTTCCCAAGCTGGGAACTTCACTGAAGAAACCTGGAGTCTTTACATTACAAAGGCAAATTCACCAGAATATCTATGGTGATCTGTGATGTGATCTATGTGGTTAAAGTCATGTTTTAGAGTAGTCATTTCAATCACTTATGTCCTTTGCACAATACAGACATCTGATTTCTATTTTTTGCTCATTTTCATTTTAATTTTTACTGCAAACTCCTTTTGCATGGTGACAGCACCCAAGTTGGCTGTGAAAGGAGTGCCTAGACACCTCCCTTACAGTGAGCTCCTGAAGAACACCAAAGGCTTTTAAGCTGTGTTTCACTGGGTTAAAAGTAGTCTGGGATGAATAGCAAACACATCTTTATAGGCAACTCCTATCCTGTCTCCTGTGTTCTTGCAGGCAGGTATTTGCTCCCAGGCTTAATATTGGTTAACTCAGCGGCTTTCTGAGTGGCAGCAAACTGATGAGTTCTGTCTGGTCTCTGGGGAGTTTCTTCAGCTTCCCTGGAGGTATAGCTGTCCTCCTTTGCTCTTCACTACAATGTCTTCAAGTCTGCCTGCGTCAATGATCCCTTTAGCTGTCCCTCCGGCACAGTACATTCAGCTGCTTGTGCTGGGATGAAACAACCTTTGGGTGCTGCAGGGTTTTTCAGCCAAACCACGCTTCCTGAAGGATGACAGTCCAGCAGACAACCAAAGGCACTATTCATCCCAATGGCTTACACAGGGTCTGAGTCTTTCCTCTACATAGGCAGGGCAGCCCCCTGCCCAGAACTGCCCTGGGCACCATAGTTTAAATATTCCGCTTGTGCTGCAGATGCTGGGTCTGCCAAGCAGATTGAAGAAGATGATGCCTTTGATTACTGGAATCTGTGTGGCTTCTGGGAACTGTTTCTGGCCAGGATCCAGAACTCAGGGTTGCTGTTATGGAGCTCAGCTTACTCTGAATTTCTTTTGTATCCTGAACTTTACATCAACACCAGGATAAGGTATTAGTACGATCCTCTTCCTCATTTTCTTGAGAATATGATGAGATGTGTGGCCTCATGTGAGAATTTTGTCCTCTTTTCCAACTTAACACATGCAGGTCAGTGCCACTTTCTTCCTTTAACACGTTTTGCATGATTGATGTTTCCAGACCGTGTAAGGCCACACAAGCTGCACTGATCATAAGATCAATTAACTGCTCTGACTTCAGCAAGTTTGTCAGCATAACCAGACTCAGTAAGTTGTTACTGATCATGTAGCATGGAGGGACCTTCCAACCTGAAGCGTCTCTGCTCTGGATGTAGGTAATCACAGTTTTACTAACGAGCCAACCTGGGCTTTGGCTGGAAGCAGCAATCTGAGGAGGGGCTGCTAACAAATAGAATGGGAGACAGTGACACGAAGAAAAAAGTGACCTCTATTCAAAGTCCTTTGACTCTTGGTCGTTGCTGGCCTGCTGCAAGGATTGTTCTTACAGCTTGTTCTTTCTCATCAAATTAGCGAGCACAGATGAACAATGTTCAAATGCCTAAACAGAATATCATTCTCAGCTTTGGCATGTTCAAAATCTCATGAGTCCTAAAAAACCTGCTCAGTCACTGCAAGTGCAGGCACTGCAGAAGGAAACGTGCTGGTCTCCATTGCGCAGGTTTCACAATTTTCTCCTGATGAGCAACCCAAACATTTTAAACACAAAGCCATGTGTACGTGGACGGACTCGCATGGGATTCTAGAACACCGCAGAGAAGAGTCAGACCTTCATAAGGGTCAGCAGCCAGGGAGTGCCTTGTGTGAGCCCGGGATGGCCGCGCCGCAACGCACGAGCTAGGCTGGGCTGAGGTCAGGGTGACGAGACCACAGTCTGACACCTAAAAGCAGCTCTCCAAAGCCACAGCCGCGCGGCCGGGCCGGGGAGGAGCCACCGGGGTTTACTGCAGCCGCCCTGCCCCTCTCCGCGGCGGGACTCGCAGCCCCGCACGGCTCTGCCTGCCCGGCGCCGCCGCGGCAGCTCCAGAGCTGGGCCGGGTGGCGGCTCGCGGGCTGGGTGGCGGCTCACGGGCCGGCAGCGCCCCCACGCGGCATCTCCGGATGCGGCACCCGCTGCAGTGAGCCCCGTGGAGGGGCTGTGTGTGCCGCGCCGAGACCCGGCCCCCTCGGAACGGCTGTGTCGTGCTATCCCTCGGCTGGATTCTGCTCAACACCCTCCTGGGATGGGTATTCACTTTGTTCCAGGGGCTCCGCTAGCAGAGGCACACACGGAGCAGGTGTGGCGGGTCACCAGTGGGACGCAAAGGGCTTTCAGCCACGGGTTTCATTGCCCACGAACCACTGCACCACATGCTTCCTGCGCTACTGTTGATCCTAGGTGAGCTCAGGCTGGAAGGCAGCTGCCCGAGCATCTGCTGCCAAAGGGGAAATAAATCCTTCATCGGTCCCTTTCCACGGGAGCCCAAGGAGTGACAAAGCACAGCGGTGTGCTCAGCTTTGGTTGTGTTTGTTCTGGTACCGGAAAGAGGACTGTGTCGGGACCAAGCCTTGAGGGTGACAGAGCAAGTGATCTCTGCTCTGCAGGGGGGTACCGCCTTCTGCAGCTTTGCCCTACATCTACAAAGCAGTCTGCTCCCAAGGCAGTAACCTGTGAGATTCTGAATGACAGACACAAAACAGAGGACCCTTAGTTTCGTGTCTGAAGAAGCTGTGATTTCGTTGTTTGTTCTCCTCTAAATCCTCCAAGGCCTGAGCTGTCTAAGCCTAGCTCCAGATAACCACTAATAGCACTAGCAAAGCCTGCCCTGAAAACACTTCAAAGATGGGGTTTTCAAAAGCAGTGTAAGTCAGCAGGGAATAATCAGTGGCATGTGTGTCCTCAGCTTCTTCAGTGTTTCTAGAGGTCCAAGCCAGGCTTGTGCTGCTTCACTGGTCCTTGCAATTTTCAGCACAACACTTGATTTATCTGAAAGAATACATCACAGCTTTGGAGGCTGTTTCTGTTGGATAAAACTCCCCTTTGTTATACTGACAACACAGTGGTAGCAAAAGTTTACCTTTAAAAAGTAATCACAACAATGCTGAGATAAAAATCACACCACAAACCTCACGTACCACCACAGTATGTGGCTCTTTCAGTCCTAACTCCTCCAAGGCACCAGACCAGACAAACACATAACAGGAGTCCCCACCCCACTACAAGCTTTGAAACAGCTGGGGTGTGAAAATTCTACAGAGGGTGTTTAATTCATCACTGTCACACCCGAAAGACGAATTCCAATCCAAAAGCAGAATAATTGTCGTGGTCACCCAGCTCATCAGCATATATCTGTCATGTACTGCTCTACAAGTGGCAAAACAGTAACAGTCTGGCTCCCCAGGTTTGCACTTCATTTGGGTTTTGAGTATTGACTAGCCATTCTGAAAGACATTCCTTCTGAACCTAGGTACAAACAGTGCTGGTGACAAAGTCCCACACAGCAGCGTGTTTGCCATAGTATATTCAGAAGGTATTCTCCTACCTTCAAGAGCACGGCCCATGAATCAAGTGTGCTTACAACTCTGGTACTCTCCTGAATACCTCCTGCACACTCAGACATATGCCACTGAGAGATACTTATTGCTCACAGTCCTCTTCCTGTTACATGTTGCAGGGCAGAAACATAGTATGGTTGTTATCTTTCTTGCTCTTATTCAAGATGGTAAAACTTCCATAGCCATCCTGCAGGTCTGCAGTCCACATCACCAGCACATGCACATGACATTAATTGGTCCGTTCGTATCTATGCTCTGTGTCCTGGAGAAGTGGTTAGGTACCACTTTAGGTTACTATTGCAACAGGCACAGGCACTGGATGCACAGGTGCATAGCAGCTCCTGAGACCAGATGGAGGCGGTCTTTTGCCTATATGGCTTTCAGTCCAAAACATTAGTTGCAGGATCTGAAGCATGAAATGGTTTGGGTTGGAAGGGACCTCTAAAGGTCACCTAGTCCAGACCCCCTGCAGTGATCAAGGACACCTTCAACCAGATCAGGTTTGCTCAGAGCCCTGTCCAACATGACCTTGAATGTTTTCAGGATTGGGGAATCTGCCACCTCTCTGGACAGCCTATTTACACCCACTGAATTTGCCACTTCATGCCTCTTGACTGAAGTTACAGGTTAGTGCCCTTGCATGTGTTAAGCCTGGGCTTAACTTCTTAACATACTTTTTTTCTTCTTTTGGAAAAGTTAATGACAATGAAATATTCTCAACCATCATCCAGAAAGGAGATCCACGGAGCACCCAATCTTGAACCAAGAAGCAAAGGCACGCACACTCACACCCCAAAGAGAACTGTCTCATTAGGTCTGCTCTGCAGAGAGGACTTTGCTCAGGTGAGCTGAGCCCTGGTAGCTTCTGCTGGCACACTGGTAAAGAGAACTTAATGGTATACCCCACATGGATAGAGAGAACCCTATAGTGTACCCCAAGGGACTGTGGGAGAGATCAGACCAAAAGAGGCATCAGAACAAATGAGGGAGCACGTGAGCTGCATTTCAGGCTGAAACCTCTACATCTTGAATGACTGCAGCTTTGTTTACACGCCTGATAGGCAGTGATGCAGATGTGAAGTAGGATTCAAAGCCATCACAGAACCCTAAAAATAGCACAGTGAAGGGCATTGGAGGTGATGTGGTTTAAGCCCAGCTGGTAACTGAGCACCATGCAGCCGTTCACTCAGCTCACTCCTCTGGGGGGGACGGGGATTAGAATCCGAAGAATATAAATCCCACGAGTTGAGATAAGAACAGTCTAATAACTAAAGTACAGTATACTACTACTAATTATAATAATATCATTATTATCATTATAAATATAATAACAAGGGAAGAGAACATAAAAATAAAAAGGGAAGGGAAAAACCAATAAACACAAGTGATAAACAATACAATTTCACACCACCCGCTGACTGATACCCAGCCTGACCTGAGCAGTGATCTGGGCCTTCCAGGTAACTCCCCCCAGTGTATATACTCTGGATGATGTGCTGTGGTATGGAATACCCCTCTGGCAAGTTTGTGCATGCACCCTGTCTCTGCTTCCTCCTGGCTTTCCGTGCTCTTCCTCACTGGCAGAGCATGAGACTGAAAAAGTCCTTGATTGGGGTAAGCATTACTTAGCAACTAAACCATTGGTGTGTTATCAGCACTGTTTTCTCACACTACAGCTGAAGCACAGCACTGCACCAGCTGCTAAAAAGGAAGAAAATAACTTTTACAGCTGAGCCCAGGACAAGAGGATGGGAAACGAAAACACCCAAGTGTGGAAGCTTTCTGATGCAGCCCTAAGGGAATGACCCACAGTCATGAGAATATAGGCCAGATATTGAAGGAAAGAATGAGAAGCAGCAGGAGACAACAGAATACAATTTGTGTGGATAGGCTGTAGCAGCCTCTGCAGAAAGAATCACAAAACATTCTACTGAGAGAATATTTTATATTGCTGTGGGCATCTGCTCATCATCCACAAGCAGAAGTGGAAATCTGCTGAGACAGAACAAGCGACTTCAATGTAAATACCACCTTTGTTTCATGATGAACAATGCAGTAGCATTTTCCTAACATGGATATTAATTAGGGTGGTACCAATAAGTAGAATAAGAATTATACGATTAAACAGAGCAAAGCAAAATATACTTAGTTCATCACATGGAAAATTGCTGTTGTAAATTAGCTTCCTTAGGGAAGCAGCTGCAATGATTTCCAAGTTGCTTGGAGTTAGAAGGGAGAAATATTGAAGGTCTACATGGTAGAAAGCACTGGTGTATGGACCAAGGGATGAGCAAGCTCTTTTCTCTTTAGAACTCGGTGTATCACTGGATGCATTTTTAAGGCATAAAAATGCTCATAACTATTTTAAGTTGTCAATAGTCAGCAATGGCAAGTCAGAAGCGAGATAATAGGAGAAAAAGGCGTTTATTATTAAGGGTAGTGTTGAGGGTAGGACATGACAAAAGAATGGGACTCTGGGGAAGGAGAAGCCACATTCCAGAAAGGAGCTAGTGCACGTGCTGAAGAGTAGCCTCTGCTTGAAGAGTAGACAAGGACTGAGGGTCAGTAAGAGGAGGGAAGAAGTTAGCTCTGTGAGGCATATGTGGATGAGAGAGTGAAAATCAAGACAAAGAGAAATGAGTGATGATGGAAAAAGGAAACACGTGCTTGTGAGCAAAAATAGTTGCAGTTATAGGAAGCGTGTTGTGGAAACTGATTGCTTGTCCCAGGTGGTTAACTGTAACTGTAACCAACCATAGTATTTACAAGAAACATTTCCAAATTGCAGTCAAAATGTCTTTGTGAAGTGGGTAAGCACTGACTGAGGAGGGAAGCAAAGACAGAAAGATTGAAAGGCAACTGAGGAGTCTCTGTTGGTGTGGGATTAGTCGAGCACAGTTCCTTTTGCTCAGCTTTGAGCTTAGGCTTTGTGTCTCTTCCGCTTCTGAACAAACACTGTGAGTGCCCCAGGTTCTGCTGCATCATTGTCAAACATACTTGACCACTGAAGGAAATCACTGTTTAGATCAAAGTTCAGAATGCTGACAAATGTACCCCAAAGTGCACCCTGGCCTGGACCCTTTTGAAACAAAGGAAGCAGTGTCTTCTAGCAATCCCAAGTGCCAGGAAGCAGTAAAGGAGAAGGTGTAATTCTAGATTTGAGGCTGCAACTACAGTAGAAGGAGAGGACAAATACAAACTGTTTAATGGACAGTAGGACTTGGTCCAGATGTTGTAGTGAGATCTATTCTGATAGGTATTCTTACCCCAGGAGAGAAATAGATGTATATTGATAATCTTTGCATTGGTATAACTGATAACATCACTGAGAGGGGAGAGAAGGAATGAGTTGCTCTAAAAGAAATCCATATATTGGTTAAAAAGCAAACAAACACCTCCACCCCCCCAAATACCAAAATAACTTTTCTTGGCAAAATATCTAAATTTTTAAGACAGACAACCCACTTTTTGAATGCTAACAATACTGATTTGGTTTAAAGCTTGTTTTCACAAAATATACCTAAAACTTTGCTTAAAGGAATACATTTGCCTACACCTTTATTGGCAGCCAGGAGTAGACTTTGTAGACTCAGCCCTTGGTGTGTTGTCAGCACACACTTCTGTAAGGTGTTTATGGGTACTTTACACACGATTTTCTTCCTCCCTTAATTTTGTAGCAGCAGCAACTCTTTTTACTGTAACCCTTTCTGGCTGCTTGTCTTATATTTACTTGTGGGGACAATAAAGATCCTCTCACAGGAGAGGGTTCTCTTGTTTCAACACTTCCCACAAGCTGTTACGGGGGATGGGAAGATGATCCTACCTAGCATCTCAGTAGATCCAACATGGGTCATAACTTCACAGGCAAAGCTCAGGAGTCAGCTGTATCTTTGTCAGCTTTCTCATTGCTTGGACCATATATTACTCTTGAGCTTTGGAATTAAAAGCATACTGCAGAAACTTTCTCTAGTTAGAGTTGCTTAACTTTGGCTCTGGAGACCTGAGCTGAAAAATTATATCAAATCCTGACTTGACTCAGGCTTAGCTCCAATTTTAATTTAACAAAGCCCAAAGATCTGAAGGGCTTTGCAAGATTTTGAAGAGAGGAAAAATCTGCCAGTCCATGATCTTTAGCAGTAGTAGTGAAAGAAATTAAATCACTTTGTGAGGAAGAGGAAAATAACACATAAAGATTTATTCACAAGAGTGAATCTATAACACAGTCCTGTTATTCACAGATTATTTGGTACCACTGCATGACCATTATAAGGACTCACACCCAGGAAATCTGTCAGGCACCAATATTTGTCTTTTGTGTTTTCTCTTTGTGCAATCAGAAATGCTAGCTGCATCTAATATATTGAACATGATTTAGAAGCTGCTTTGCCAGCATATTATCTGCACTGAAATTAGGATGATAAGATGTCCTGGATTCAGCTGTAGCAGTCATTTTTCTCCTTTTGACTTTAGCCTGAGAACAGCACTGGTAACACCGATGTTTTTAGTTGTTGCTCAGTAATGTCTACCTGATCAAGGACTTTTTCAGTCTCATGCTCTGCCAGTGAGGAGAGGCACAGGAAGCCGGTAGGAAGCAGAGACAGGACACCTGACCCAAACTAACCAAAGGGGTATTCCATACCACAGCACATCATGTCCAGTATATAAACTGGGGGCAGTTACCTGGAAGGGCTAGATCACTGCTCGGGTCAGGCTGGGTATCGATCAGAAGGTGGTGAGTTGTTGTATTCTCTTCCCTTATTATTTCCCTTATCATTATTATTATTGGTGGTAGCAGTAGTGGGTTTGTGCTATACCTTAGTTACTGGACTGCTCTTATCTCAGCTGGTGGGAGTTACATTCTCAGCTGGTGGGAGCTGGTGGGAGAGTGAGCGACAGCTATGTGGTTTCTGAGTGATAGGCTGTGCTTAAACCACGACAATCTGTTACTGTTACAAGATCAGTAAATGAGATTGACTAAAATGCAATTTACTTCACTGGTTATTGTTACCTACATATGATATCCAGAATACATAGATATTTGAAATGAGGCCTCGAACTTCTGAGTTAAATACAAATGATCACAGTATGTATTTTGGAAAGGAAAACTAATTCTTGAAGGCACAAACACAATTGTAAATATTAAAGGAAGACCTTTTTCTATTTTGATTACATTGACTCTAAATTTAAAAGAAAATAACCCAACCTTGCATTAATATTCATTAAACACATTAATATAAACACACAAATATTAATAAAACATTGCAACCAGAAATGGAACTGTCAGTTTTTAACAACATTATGCATTCTCAAAATAGGCTCAAAACACTAATTATTTACATGCATGATCTAGTTACACATAAAATGATATTCTGTAAGATTAAAATAATGATTTTAGGTAAAATAAAATGTTGTTTACCAGTCATGTAAAACCTGAATAAAAATAAAATGAAAGCAAAACAATCTAAATTAGTCAGTTCATCTCAACCTGAGACAAAAAATGCCCTTGCTTCTGTCCAAGCCCTTTTTTTCTCCCTCTCCTTCAGCTCCTATACATGCTTCCCTCAGCTCTGATGTGGTGGTTTCCTCAACAGCATCCGTTTGGAAAATGGAGAAAAAGCCAAAAAAGAAGGAAGCATCAGCTTGAACACTTGAATATTAAAATCTGTGAAAAGTGAAAAATCAAGAAAATAAACTCCCTTGAAGCAAGAACACCTTTCAAAAAATCTCTGACATTAGCTTGATGAATATTTTGCAAGTCATATTAGCAGTGATAAAATTACGCTTGATTTTAATATGAATGAACTGCATTCATTATCAAGATGCTGGAATCTTGCTTAAAAAAGACAGCCCATGAAATTACAGTGTTTCAGTTCTTCTTTAGTCTGATCAAGGACCACATTTGGACTTTTCAATTATTTCAAAACCAGCACCCATCATTATTGACAACAGGGATTTTGGGAAGATAGTTTCCATAAATCTTACATACAAAGACAATAAAATAACTAAGCACTTGAATATGAAGAATATTACTATTTTACCATTTTTTATATAATAACTATGCGCATATACCTTACCTGATTTAATTGTAATTTTTAAAGTTAATACACGTTAAAATGCAGTTCTATACCCTCAACCTTTCCTCCCTCCTTGAGCAGGATGGGGAAGAGAATTGCAAGAATATAAAAACCCGCAGTTTGAGATAAGAAGAAAATATAAAATTAAATTCAAATATAGTGATAATAGAAAGAATACCATCATTAACAATAATGATGATAATAATAGGAAATAACAAAAAAAAAAAAAAAAAAGCTCAGACAGTGTAAAAGATGCACAATTACAATCACTCAGAATTCTCTGACCAATACCCATCCCAACCCAAGCAGTGATACACCCTACTTGGTGACTCCCCCCAGTTTATATACTGGGCATGACATGCTGTGGTATGGAGTACCCCTTTGGTTAGTTTGGGTCACAGGTCCTGTCTCTGCTTCGTCTAAGCTTCTTGTGCTTCTCCTCACTGGCAGAGCATGAGAGACTGAAAAATCTTTGATCAAGTTAAGCACTATTTAGCAACAACTAAAACATTAGTGTGTTATCAGCGCTGTTCTCAGACTAAAGCCAAAACACAGCACTGTACCAGCTACTGGTAAGGAAAGAATAACTGTTACAGCTGAAACCAGGACAGAGGACATAATGTTGCAAAGATATTTGTTCAGTTAAAATCCTTGAGTCACATGAAGTACCAAATATGACCATGGTCGGGTGATGAAATATATATTAGGAAAACTTTCTATGACTTACAAGTAAAGAAATGGTTCTATTTTAAAAAATAATTAAATTTGTATGCTTTATTTCTGGTTTTCTAATATTTGGTAAGTTTTTTAAATAAAGTCTTATAATTTTAAATTATTTTAAACATATTAACTGTAATTCATATTTTGTCTTTCCCTTGGAGTAATGTAGGCTTACTTGTATTAATCCAGAAGTAGATAATAACAAAAACCCCTCTTCTGGTACCATATTTCATGTCTGTTGACTGTTTCTCAAAAATGATAAAAACTACTTATATACCATGTAACAAAATGTATTGTTATGGTCAAAGCAGCTACTGTTGTGAATATTAAGTGTTTCTTTCAAAACCCCAACTTTCATGTCATTATAAAAACATTTGCTTATAGGTTTTTATCACTCTTCAAAGGTAAAAATCAAGGCAGGATCACTAGTTGATGCATTTAGACGTTGACCTCTTTCAGGGCTGAGGAGATTTTTAGTTTAAGAGTTTCATCTACTGATAAGAGCATGGATGGGAAATTCGAACAACAATGGGTCTTTGAATTATGAAGCAGAACTGCTTCCTGGAAGCTCTACACCTGGCTCAGATTTCTGCTTATTACTGTTTCTTCAAACTCCACAGTCATATGTGGAACAAGCTGTGCTGATTTTTCTTCCTAAGGGAGGCAGCTGTAATAGGCTGTGCTCTGCAAACAAGACTTCGAAGAGCAGTGCCACTCCCCAGTCATTGTAGTTTCTGCTGTACCTACTGCCCAGGTATGCTTAGAAGACACTATAAGATCTGTATGAATCATGAACAGATTTTTTAAGTGAATTTTGATCAGTGATCTTTGACCTCTGCCTCCAGCTCCTTTTCCTTCTACTTTGACATTCATTAAAAAAAAAGAAACCAAGAGCAAACAAACAAAAAAAAGCCAAACAAAAAACAACCCAAAGTCATATAGGTTTTATATTATTTTCATTTTTATTATTTTTAGATGCACTATTTTTATAGGAAGGAATAATAACACCTTAGAGCAACTGACAGTGAAAAGATACACACTTATTCTTCACTTTACAAAAGGCTATTATATTAAAAAAATATGATATCAATGTTTCTGTTTATGAGTGAGCACATATGCTGTTTCCACTAAAATAACTGACTGAAGAAATTAACTAGTGTCGCATGGAATGATCAGTTTTACACAATAATAAACAGAACTTAGTGAAATAGCCCTCTATAAAGGAATGGCCCCTATTCTGCTGAAGTGAAAATATTGTTCATATTCTGATCAGTACAAACCATGAAGTTGTTTAACTGCCTTATTTTGTTTTCATCTCGGATTCTTGTACTCCAACCACATAACTGCCAATAAACTGGATGGAATGATTGTAAATGTCTGTATTTGTAGGGCATAAACTTCATGAAAGTAGAATCAAATCAGTTTCAGCTTAAGGATAACCTTACTGTAACACAGTAATTTGTCCTCCAGTGCACCAGCCCAGAGAAGGTTCTTCAGTTCTAGCCATGACAGCTCCCAGTTGCAAACATCTGTTCTGTAAAGCTGCAGCGCAAACAGAGTGATGACAGCAGAGGAAGAGGTTGTAGGCTTCTTTGAAAAGCTTTGGAGACACTGAAAGAAGCAGCAGAAAGAGCCACAGAGCTCATAAAGCCAGCTATATTGGTTTAGGTCAAAGACAGATAGACTGTCTGTATAAGCAGCTAAAAAAAATGAAAAAGATAGGACACTAGATTCAGCATACGCAGTAGTTTTCATGAATAGTCAATCCACAAACATTTGTGTCTTGAAGGATTTTTGAGACATACATCACTCCTCTGTATCATTGGAGTTCCTTACACGCATCTAGTCCACCCTTCAACTGGTTAAAACTGGTGGTTTTGAAGAGTTGCAAAGCACTTCAAACCATTACGCATGTTGTAGGAGGAATCACTATTTTTTACTTTTGTTTTTTAAGTATTTCTCGTAACATCATTTGATGCCCTTACTTTTCTGCGCTTTGTTCACTCTTGTACAACCCCAGTGACTTTGTAGACCTATATAACATCTCCAATGATTGGGGTTTTTTTCAGACTGGATTGTTCTGATTTATTGTTTCTTGGATGCAGGAATGCCCATCTTTGTGATTGACATAAACACCTTCTGAAACCTTACCTTTCAACCTGCTGTTGCACTCCTGAGATCGTGAAGCAGCATTTAAGTAGCAGATGAACTATAAGTTTTTTCAGTGTTACAGTAATTTTCTATGTTTTACACTTACTTTATTTCCTAATAATTCCTGACATGGAATTTACATTTTTGTTTTACCCAATTCACTTTCTCTAGCACAAATTAGAGAAAGGTTGACTAAGAATAAAGTTTCTGAAAAGATACTGAAGAGAATGAAGCCTGCTGCCTAATAGAGGTATCTTTGGCTGCAAGGCAGTGGGATGTATAAATCTGAAATGTTTAGGTTTCCTGGCAGAAAACGAACTGATGGTTCTGAAGACATCAAAACATATTTGAACTTCCAGATTATGCATTACAACTATGTTTAAAATTGCTGTAGAAATTATAAATTGCTGCAACATTAAATGCAGAAACACAAAGGCTTTCGTATCTGGCCTGGTAATGAAAGTTCCATGAACGCTGTAGATCAGGACTCTTAATGTTTACTTATGATATGCTGGTATAGCTTCAGCAGCTACTCCACACTAACAAATTATAAAGTACTCTAGATGCAATATTGAAAAGTTATTGCATTCTAAGGAGTTCAAGCTTGTCAGCTGCCTGATATTATCAAAACAACATCAGACCTGAATCAGTTGGAAACCAGTTTCTTAGAACGCTGTCATACTGGTGGCAGGTGATTTGAAAATGCACCAATAACTCATAATAATTAAGCTTCCACCAGTATTTACAGGTGAAACGGGGGCCTACAAGAATGCCCAAGAAAGACTATTCATCAAGAACTGGAGTGATATGACAAGGGGTAATGAGTTCAGACTTAAGGAGAGGTGATATAGGTTGGATATAAGGAAGATATTCTTTACGGTGAGAGTACTGGAACAGGTTGCCCAAAGAAGTTGTGAATGCTCCATTCCTGGTAGTGTTCAAGGCCGGGTTAGACAGGGTCTTGTGCAATCTGGTCTAGTTGAGGTTTCCCTGCCCATGGTAGGATGTTGAAATTAGATGATTTTAAGTTTCTTTCCAACCCTAACTATTCTATGATTCTATGATTCTATGATATTAGTCTCAAAATATTCGGTTAGAGTTGGATAGGTTTTTTAGTCCTAAATTAGGAGTTGAATTCTGGCTACTCAGAATTCTTGAAAGGTCAGGCAGTGTGGTTGTCTAATATGAGGCTGCCTATGGAATGAGGGACTGTCATCCATAAGGGCAGAAGCTGGCAGGATTTGAGCTGATAACAAATTCATGTGAATGAGCTACAGTAAATTGATATGCCACTGGCTCTCCCTCTGAGCAATCTGATTTGATTAGCTGGGACACTGAGGGCAGGAGTCTCTATTTCTTTCAGAGCCATGTATGACAGCCTAGTCCTAGGTCAGTCAGAAGAAGCTTGAGCCTGGTGGGGAGTTTTCAGAAGAGTCATCTTTCTACATATTAAGTTGCTTTTTCAAGGGAAGTGTTTAATAGCAATCATTTCAACAACATTAGAAAATGAATATCTAAAGCTTAGTTTCATTAGAATTATGCTTTATTTAGATTTATGAGGTTGGAAAACCTTCTATAATTTGATATGAAAATCAGGGTTCTTCTTTGAGGAGAGGGAGAAATACTGATTTTTCAGACTACAATTTAACATTAGGCTCCTGCTGCTGTTTTGTATCTTGTTAGGCTCTCCAGGAAACTGATGTATGAGAAAATTCTTTAGCATTTCACATTTAAACAAACATTACCTGACAGAACATTCAGGCAGAATATATTTGTAGGAAGTTTTCCCCTTCCTTATTTCTCAGTCAGCCATGGGAGAAGGTATCGGTGTCTATTAATAATATAACCATCTTAAGTAGAACACACAGCTGACACTGAC
>JBCJKH010052274.1:0-24889 GCA_039877255.1 Loriculus beryllinus
TGCAGGTGATGTGAAGAAAGCAGATGCTCAGTGATGGCAAGTCTGTTCTGCACCTGTTTGCACAAGCTTTGCTGTGTATCATTTCAAGATTTTGCTTTGTCCATACCTCTCCCTGAAGAATCACTCATTTTGTTGGGATGATAACAGACCTCAGACTTAATCTAAACACATTTTTGTATTATTCTGATTATTTTCATGACTGAGAAACATTTTTTAAAAGAACAATTTAACTGGATGCAGCTTACTTTTCCTCCAATTTAATCATGAGCATTCTGTACCTTCACACTGTGATTCACTTCTTGTGACATTCAAGACTTAAGTGTGCTTTCGAGTATCAGTGTAGTTCAGGAAGGTAATTTTTTGTAGTGAGTTCTGTCCCTCCTAACCTCACTGAGGCTAATTCTTCACCTGGCCGAGGCAGCTGAAAAAGGAAGGCTGAGAAATCTGTGCAGTCTAGCCTCCCAGCTCAAACATTTGCCACCGTCATGTGTGTTGAATAACTTAATTCATAATTAACTTGTTATGGTCAAGGACAAATACAAGCATTAATTCATGACAATCCAAGCCAACAACATGGTTGCAAATGTTTATAGAAGACAGATACATATTCATTTCTATATATTATAGAAATGGAATGAAAAAGGCATTCTTTGTATGCTTGTATACTAAGGATACATGAGATGCATTGCTCCATCCCTCTCTTTTGCTCTCTTTCACTTCACTTCAGCTAATTTTATGTTCTTCCAGAAAATGTGGCATTCAGGGCTATAAGGAGAGAAACTTCTCTGTAAGAAAGCTGCTGTCTGAGCCTTCCATCAGGAAACACTTTCAGGAGCACTACCAAGAAGCCACCTTCAGAGGTATATTCATGTTTTCAGGCTCAGTTCCTGTGGATCATGATATTTAACTGCTCACCAGTGAAAGTGGCAGAAAGAGGGAGAGAAGTGTAAAAGGAAAGGAAAATACTGCTTTTTCCTTTTGGCAGCAGTAATCTGTTATGTCAAGGTAACTGCCTTTGAGATGGTAATTTATCCCTTATCACCCTGAGATAGCCACATTTGGGAAAAGCATATTTGCTCTTACAGTTCCTCTGTTTTTTGAAGTCCTACCCTGATTCCAGAGATTTTTAATTTTCTATAAACTACCACAACTATGACAACGAATAATTCTGTAAAATCTAATATGTAATAATAGAACCTAACATAAGAAGAAAAATCATTAGCAAATTGTGGGTGTAAGCAAGTTTATTTGCCCTGAAATCTTGCATTAAACTTAGGCATGCAACACTTAATTGTATATTGTAATTTTTTCCTTGTGGGTCTAAAATTTTGGCATATAGGCAGAAAGATTCATTCACCTCAAGAGTTTGCTAGACTTAGTCCAGATGTTGTCTTATAGAGGCAAGAATGTTTGTAATGATGAAATTATTAAACAGGGATGCTCCCTATAAATATGTAAGCCACTAGAATCTGTTATATTAATACCATATCCATTCTTACTTAGTTGCTGCAGTAATGGCCCTCCCTTGCTGCCAAGTTTACCTTCTTGCCATGACTGTCCAGTTTCTCTTGCCTTTCCCTTCTTACTATAAATAATGGCCTCCCACCTACCCATATGTCTGGCCAGGAGATACACATTTCATCGACTGCTTTCAGCTGAGAGGTTGGTTAAAAGCCCAGCCAGGATGCACACCCTGCTTTTTATAACAGTACACATTGCTATTAAATAGCTGGCATGCTAGAGAAGCTGCTTTGCGGGCTGCATGAAGTCCCCGAGCCGTATGTTGTGCAGGTCTGTTCTCCAACTTAGTTTTGTTTATTTCTCTGTGTGTCAATGGTAGGATATGGAACTGGAATCTTTTTTCTCATTTAAATATATCAATATATTTCAAAGACAGAGGGCTTTTAAAAGCCATTTTTGCATTTGTATGTTATAATTTATTTTTAATATGGATTTTTATATACAGCAGTGTCGTAGTTTAAGCCCGGCCAGCAGCCCAGGACCACTCAGCTGCTTTCACTTCCCCCTGCTCTTCTTCCCCCCAGCTCCCGGAGGGATGGGGAGGAGAATTGGTAGAATGTAACTCCCACAGGTTAAGATAAGAACAGTCCAGTAACTAATGTATAACACAAACCACTACTGCTGCCACCAATAATAATAATGATAAGGGAAATAACAAGGGAAGAGAATATAACCACTCCCCACCCGCCAACCGATACCCAGCCCGACCTGAGCAGTGATCTAACCCTTCCAGGCAACTGCTCCTAGTTTATATAGTGGGCATGCCATGCTGTGGTATGGAATACCTCTTTGGCTAGTTTGGGTCAGGCGTTCTGCCTCTGCTTCCTCCAGGTGTTATCAGCACTGTTCCCAGGCTCAAAGTCAAAACTACAGCACTGCACCAGCTACTAAGAAGGAGGAAAATATGACTGCTACAGCTGAACCCAGGACAAGTAGTTAGTCATCTCAGAGTAAACAACAAATGTAAACACCTATATTATGGTTTAGCACAGATGTTAGTATTAAACTATAATAAGAAAACATGTCAGAAACATTAATGACTAATAAATGTGACAAGAAGAACAAACACTCAAAGTTCAGTTCTGCTTTCAAAAAATTACTGAAAAAGGCACACACTTCTTTTCAGGACATTTTGAAATGCCGAAATTCGTGGTCAGACATATATAGTTGATTCTAAAAATGAAAACTAATTTAGCACAGATTTGAGTTTTATTACTATTTTCACACAGACCATGCATTTCCCCTGCTTCTGAAATAAACAAGGAATAAAAAAATAAATTATTCTTATAACATAGCAGCTCCAACTGCCATAAAAGCATATAGCTTTAGTCCTGAATAAAATAAAGGCTTTTAAACACTTGAGGTTAGATTTTATTTGCACTTTAGAAGTTTTCAGTCTTACTAATGCTCAAAATAACGCACAGTGTTAGCTGTGAGATATCAAACATGCGTTGTTACCTCTGTTATAGGAGTTGTGTCACTCCAGTCCATGTAAGTAAAACCCCAGCAAACATGTGATTTCAATAAGGAGAAGTAGCGGTAACTTAGGCAACAAGTGGTAGAACCTTCTAAGAAACAAGGCCAGAGGACAGACCTGACCATCTTAGGATATTGAGGGAGATATGTACATGAAGCATAACATATTGATGAAATTAATTTCTTTTAAACATAGGCATATTGCATTACAGTAGCCTAGACAGGAGATAATCAAGGCCATCATCCATTGCAATAAAGTAATTTTTTATAGCTTGCTGGACAGGATGGAAAATATTCCCATAAGTTACTGTGTGGTAGCTTACTGTCAGCAAGATAGTCATGAGTACTTACAACTTCAACTGTTTAATTGTGTGTCTAAGCAATGTGACTTAATACTCTCCAACATGTTTTCTTTTTTTTTTTTCTGTAATCTCCAACAGGAATGTGATTTTTAACTGAACTAGCTGGCCATGACAACTTCTAGAGGAGGATATTGGATAGATAAATATAATTTCTGATAAATTAAAGGAAGATTAGAAAAAAAGAAAAATGTAGTATAGAAAAAATAATGAATCAGCATTTTAAAAAGTGTCTGTATGTCTATATTTACATGTAGACAACAGAGTTGACAAAGATTGTAGAGGCATGAAAAAAATTGTCTTGATATTCACTTTAGTGAAATGTTTTCCTCATTATAAGCAAGAAAAAAATGTTTATTTTTCACTTTGCAACTGACAAACCACAACAAGGAAAGAGTACAGTCTTAAGGAGAGGATAAATGGAAATCTTAGCTATGGAGAGATGAAAACCACTGTATCAGCAGGGTAAGGTGTTATGAACCTAGTTCTTGTCATCTACCCCAAATCTGTATTCTTTCTAAGTGGCACAATGCAGAGTAAAAGTGTGTTGCAGGCACTTCTTGTGGAGTAATAAGAAATGTAAGTTCAGAGGGTAACTCGTTTATCTGCGCACACCCTTAATGCCTCTCAAGTTGTCCAAGTGAAGAATGCTTACAGATAAGACAAAACGGTTATGTAAAAGCAAGTCCTATCACATCTGCAGCTGACTGCAGAAAGCTTGCAGCCTGGAGCATGAACTAGCATCCATTTAGTGTAAGACTGGACCACAGAGATGGATCTTTTCAGTAATTGAACACCATCTATGCTTCATGTTCTAAAACACTCTGTGTTTTGTGTGATTTTTCATTATAACTGTGTTCCTTGTTAATGGTTTTCCCCCATAAGCCAGCTTCCACAGATTCCGGGTTTCTAAAGCACAGGAAAGCTTTTAGAATTATATTGTAATAATGTATTGATATGTCAATTAAATGAAAACTACAATATTTGATGAATGAGGAAAAAAGCTATTCTTATCAAAATGCAATATTGAAGAAGCCATGCTTCAGCCTCTCAAGAAGGAAAAATAATTATAAATTGTAGGTGTAAGAACCATAGCATTCTTACCAGGTTTTTTGATTTTTTTTTTTTTTTTTAGTATCTACATTTGTTCACTTCCAGCTTCTTAGAAAATAGTCACAGAATTCAGGATAATGCTATTGTCCTGAGTGTACATATTTTATACAGTTTGATAATCTGATTCTAAAGCATTTCAGCTTTGTATTTTCATTCTTGTGACCACTTATCCTCCCCCAGCTATTACTAAACTGACTAGTTGAATTTGGGCTCAAATTAAGTTACAAATTCTTTAGTCTGCTAATGCTTATGATGTAACAATGAAATGTCATTCTGCCTCTGGATATGATATTATCACTAGTGAGTGAATGTGATAATATCACTAGTGAGCAAATTACCATTTTTAACAAATTAAGCCATTTCTGCACAGCTCTTACTCCTTACTAGGAGAATGTGCAGGAAGTAGTTTAGAAAGTGTCGAGTCAAATGCATATTGCCAAAAAAGGGATGACTTCATGAAGTCATCTTTGTTTGCTTGTGATATGTTGTTAGAACATTTCCAATTAATTGTTGAAAAACTTTCAATTCACTCTTCACCTGAGTACTTGATAACTACCTGGCAAAGAGCAGGTCTTGAGCTTATTGAATTTGAGCTTTAAGTGACTAAAGCACTTTGGAGAATTGTACTACATAAATTTAGATGATTTACAGTTGTGAAAGGAACTTCTAAGATGATAGAGAACCTTTCAGCTTTTGTATAGTGATTCTGAACAAAGGCTATTAAAAACTGTATAAAGTTTGAATATTTTCTGGCAACACATTTTTATATGAACATGGAAGGTAGATTTCAAATTCAGAATGTAAAAAATGTTTTACTGTACTTTAAGAAGTTAATTACATTTTTATATTTCTCAAAATGTCATTTTTTTTTTTGGACACTACATGTAAAGAGGTCTAAGTAGCTAATTTATGTGTATCTATGCAGCTAATCCAAAGAACTTTATGTCTCCTACCTGCATGAATGTGCACATTTATTAGAAAAGTTAATTACAATATAAAAAATTATTTGAAGCCAGGGAAGCTACAGAGTTAAAAGAAGTCCAAGTAAGAAGTGATGAAAGTAATATATGTATAGTATTATTACAAAATACCGATTTGTAAATTTCATATATATATGGTATTTACAAAATACTGATTTTAACTACTTAATGAAAACTAGATGTTTTATAAGCTTTTTCCAGAATGGATAGTTAGGTTATAATGAAATTGGTAAGGATTATTCTCTCACTTAGAAATGTTTTCCCAGAAATAACATGGTTGTGATTTTCCAGCCCACTTGGTGAGGTACAAGTTAAGGATAAAAGGTCACCTAACTTTAGCAGGCTATAGATGGATGCATATTTCCATCTAAGTGATGGCTTTCCTCTGTGATCGACATCTTCAGAATGCAGTTCGCACATTCTTTCTTAGATAGCTGGAGGAATTACACTCCTGGAGGTGGTACCTCTTCCATTGCCTGCAAGACAAGGTTACAAGACATATGCAGACAACATGTCTAATAATACGAAATAAGGTGAAGTAAAATTTATCTTATGTTTTCCTTAATTTTCCACAATAAAAAAGAAGTATCTTAACTAAAAGTTTTTTAATAGCCACATTTAAAACAATAGGATGATCTACATCCTTTATGTTACATAGGTGCCCAAATGTTTCCTTAGGCTTGGTTTAAGTCTGCATGGTGTGGGCATTTTTCCTTTCAGTTGTAGTTCTGTAAGCTGAAGTTTACCAATGCCAGACTGCTTTCAGTAGCTGCCATCCACTTAGTTTTCCTGGCTGAGCTGCTGCTGAGATTGCTTTCTAGGCTATTAAAATTAAAATGAGCCAGCATAAACTACTGAAATAATAGATCTTTTTGCTTGCCTGCTTTGCTAACCGAACTCACTTTGAAATAAATTAGGGAACTATCACACAAGTAATTTAACCAGTGGATCTGGCAAGGCAGTATTCTCTGGCAAGAGGATGGCAACAAACAGTTGGGGGTTGGCTGGGGATGGTAATCTCTTCAGCTGGTCCTGTGGGAGCAGTAATGCAGAAACAATTACACAAAGCTCCTAACTGTATCTTCTTTTGAAGGGCATCATTTGTTTTCATCCAATAGTCTTCAGTCCCCTCATTTGCCACCAGAAATAATGCTACAGTTTCCTATTTCTAATGTAAATGTAGATAAAAGGAAGCACTTCATATTCTAAGTAAATAAACTTCACAAAATATGTGCGGCATTTAAACCCATTTGTATTGAGAGTATACAACTCTAAACTGTAAGGAAACAATCTTGCAGTTTACAGACTGATTTTGTTCCTGAAGTTCTTTATAGAAATAGAATGCCTAAGAAATTCAAAATATCTGCTCTAATAAGATATTATAGGAGAACTCCTAGAGCTGACATAGGCTCACAAAAAGGAAACAAAAACAAAACCAAAAAATTCTTTACCACTGTTTTTTGCCATATTCATCTTGGAAGCAGATAAGAAAAAAAGAAAAGAAGAGTATATTTCTTTCTAATTTCTTAGATCTAACAATGTTTAAATACTGCAGCTTACCCATTAAATGGTTTGGTAATAAGTCTATTGCTGGGAAACTTGTTCAAAACCAGGAAATCTCTGCAATGTCTATGTTGGTAATCTATGTGTGTAATTATTGCTATTGTGAAAGGAATCTAATTCTTAGACACGAAAGGAAAATTTGCTGCTCAGCTGTCTTCTGCCCTTATGAGTGTCATCCTATCTTGCTGTTTTATGAATTACAGGAATGTGATTTCTATATGACCTGATCATCTATAATGACAATTTATGGCTCAAACATTTTTTCTTTAAAACATGTTTACTCAGGTTTGGAAGGTCATTGAATCTCATCCATAATTTAAGTTTTTCATGTGCCATTCTTTGTATTTTAGATAATTTGCATTGTTTTATATAACTGTGGCCTTCGATCTTTAAATAGTATTTCAATATGCAAACCAGATTTATACCTTTTAATGACTAAGTATATATGGCAGTGTACAAAATTTATTAATTATTACTGCCTTAGATATTTTTGCAAAATGGTTGGATTTTTCAGACATTATGATTGTTTGGCAAATCTGTAAAAGGAATTCTACTTCACAAATATATGATACTACTTTAAGAAGGTAAATCACTTCACACTTGCAAGGTCCTTTCTGTTTCTATCACATATTCAAGAATATTCTCATAACTGTATCTAATTACACAGAAAAAATGAGCTTAGTCTGCTCAAACAAATAGTAATTACTTTTTGATAAAAGTTTTTAATTTATATTTTATGAAGAAAGTTCATATCATATTTTACTATTCTTTTATGATAAAATTTAGAACTATTTCTAATTAATGTGAGCAATCAGAATACCACATTCTTTACTTGCTGTGGTAACTGGGCTTTGCTAGTAATTGAATGGTAGCCTTAAACAAGGTGAGGTCATGAAGCTTATTTATCTGACACGATGAATTCTATGCCTGTGTAAGAGGGAAAAGGATGTTTTTTTGCCCTCAGGGTATTAGTCATGGTCCATAGGTTCGTGGGAAAAATGTAGGAAGTCTCAAAAGTTTGTTCCTATTATTTCAATTTTTCTTAGACTTCATTTGAATCCCAAAGTGAATTTTCTATTATTCCTTTGAAGGGTGCATAGGAGGGTACCAACAGTCTTTGAGGAGCAACACCTGCAGTTGCATTCAAAGGCATGACTTTTCCAAGCAGTTTCTGAGCTGCCTGGTATTGTCCCAGGAAGGATAAAGGCCTAGGTTTTTTACCTGACTGGCAGAACATTCCACCACCAATAGAACTCTAAACATTGTTTTAAAAGTAATGAGTCCTGCTGGTTTCATCCTGCAAGACCTTGAAATCCCACAGGGCAGTGTGGTTAGAAATAAAACAGAAGGCTGAGGCTTTTAATGAGTTTCCTATCCACAGATGCCATCAAGCTTTTATACTATTCATTTTATTTTTACAGCTTCAACAAAAGAACCCAGAGTTGTGGGCAACACTCTGACAAGTGCAGTTCACAAACTTGGCAGAAATCTAGACTTTAGACAATAAAAGATCATTGAAAGCAGTAAAAGAAAAAGCAAAATAATAAAAAATGAACTTAAATATGGGATACTTTACTTACAAAAAGTGAACATAGTGCAGTTCAGGCAAGCTAAACTGCTTAGAGCATAGAATGAGGATATGACTGCATGTTTCCATGATGTTACAGAGGTTATGATGAAAAAGAAAAGTGAGCTGAATAGTCCCAGTGAGCGTTCAATGTACATTTTGGGAATGTTCTTCAAGCAATACTAAATTGATCACTCTTAGACTCTTCACTTTGTGTGGATCTTAGCTATTTGAAGTCTTTCATGCAATCAGAGAAAATGAAGAATGTTAACGAAGAAGCAGTTTCTCTCTTATGAGAAGATGAGGGTGAAAGCATCTGTGCTTACAAACAAGGATGTAGAACATGCATGTGTGGGTTTGAGAGACACTACATTTTATACTAATTTCCCTTCATCTTGCCTCTTTGTCATTCACCTCTTTGACCTTTTTCTGGAACTTCCTTAAAGGAAGATCCTGGAATAACTGTGGAATAAGGAAATGTATGGTCTGTGTGGAGCTCCAGTCAAGGTTGGATAGTGTGCTGATTGCCCTCGATTCATCCCTAGTAAAATGTAGAAGATTTTGTAACTCTAAGAGTAAACAGACTCCACAGGTTGAAAACCTCACATTTCATCTTATCCTCTTACTCCCTGTTCAAATACAAATGAAAATCATCATGAGAAACACATAAATATTTTCTTCTCAGTAATTTCTTCCTCTAGCTCTGATGAGCAAGTCCATGTTGAATGTTCTTGAAAGGATGGTTCAAATCAGATCAAATACCAGAATTTGCTTTAATTGTAACTGCACCATATTTCACAAAAAGACCTATTTTTCCAAGATTTCCTGTATAATTTTGCAGTCTTGTGAGCTTTCACCACTATAAGCCAAATATCTACCAAGAACAGTTTTCCAGCTATTTTGAGTTGCATACTTCCCTGTTTTTCAGATGGCAAAACTATTGCTGACATATAAAAAAAAAAGCCTCACATTTCTTAAGCCAGTACCAGCAAGAACTCCTCAGGGAGCTGCAATGCACAGTTGTTGTGCATCTAAATTTTAAGGTTTATCTTTGTTTTGGTTTTCATTGGTATGAGAAATTATGCACTCTACAAAAACCTTTGCAAGCTGTGGAGATAGCAGAACAGATTATAGGAAGTCGGAATCTTTTCCTTTTCAGCATTAAAATCTGAAAATGATAATTACTTCATATCTAGATTTGTATGTCTGCAATTTCAGCTGTGGACTGTAAACATTGAGTCAGGCCTAGCCTATTGATTTCGTCATGACCAAGGAGGTTGAAATGAAGAGATGAGATAAAATGCCTAAAGTTCCGTATACTTTCATTCTAAGAATTTTCCAGGACTCTCAGAAGTACTTACACAATCAGTATTTCCAGCTCCACATTTTGGCACTTCTCAGACCTGAACATCTCTCAGTCTGTCCTTTGTTAGTATCTTACACTAATTAGCTGTAGAATTTTTAAGTTTTACAATGACAGTAATGATTAACTAGACATCCACTGATCTTTCCCAATATTTTTTTGTGTGTTACAGCTTTTAAAATAAAATGAAAATTACTTAATAATCAATTGACATATTAAATATATTAAACATATAGCCTGCAACTACACATTCTTACCACTTCTACCTAAATGTGTACTCCCACATTCTCCTTTGCAGAGCTCAATTCAACACCTTTTGAAATTAACTGGCAATTTTACAATGAAATTTTGGCATTTCTCAAATCTGAACATCTCTCCTCTGTTAGTATTTCATTAACAATGAGCAAATCATGCTTATTGATTGTAACATCTAGTTTTGTATCAAAGTTTAAAATTAGATTCCAGAAGCATATGTGTCTACTCAGCATTCCAGTCATTTCAAGTAGGCTCTGGTTTGATATGGAAACTTTGAGCATGCTTGGTTTTGACAGTTTAATATTTGGAACACAGGCTAATTTTCTAAGTGTGTCTCTAGTGCTTACTATAGCTTGGCAATATCCTGAAAAAGCTTCTTAATATTTAGGAATGGGAACAAAGGAAAAGAAACATTAAAGGAATAATTGTAAATCAATGGGTTTTTTTGGTTTAAGTTTAGGCGGGTGTTTATGGTAAAACTACTAAAAGTTTTTTATTTTGTCTTTCAATACAATTTGCACTAAAAAAAAAAAAGAATAGTTTTTTCAAAAATATGTTGCAAATTATATTTTTTTTCTGGTTGAGTGCAAGTTTAAGTGCTAACTAGTATTTTGAATACTTAACATGACATATCAAACAGCATGTGCTTTCTATTTATATTGGTTACCAATCTCAATATTCAGAGGAAGAGTGTATAAAGTTAACAAGCAATTATTTGGCAAATTAGTACTCAACAACCCTGAGTAAATAGGAAGTTTGAAACCTATCTGTTATACAGCTACTTTAATTTGCATAGCACACTGGTGTGTTTGCTTTGCAAATACTTTGCAATGAATCATCATTTGTACTATACAGTCCAAAGAAAAGCAATCAAAATTCACAGCAAGACAATGAAATTAATTATAACTGTTGAATTCTGTGGTGGTAATTCCTCCTCATGCAGGAAGATTAATTGCATTGCACTTTCCTTGCACTCCACTAAATGATCTGATGAATGTATAATCATTTACAGATTTCTCAAATGCTGAAAATTGATTACCTTTGATTAGCTCTGATCTGCACAAAGAGCTCTGACAGAGTATCAGTGAAACATTACAACATTACAGACAAAGTAACAAATGATTTAATTACCAGTGTGCTTATTAATGTTAGATTCCCTGCAGTGATCCTGGCAAATCAGGGGCCTGTAATAGACCTGTGGGTTTCACTGAATTCCATTAGGGTTTAAATAATATTTCTCACTATTTCTCAAATCCTTCTTTTCATGGCTTCTTAATAACTCTAATTAATTCTAATTTGCACAAAAATCCATTGCATCTCCATAAACTTTTAATTAGATGTAAAGTAAGATAGTCACTGCTTTCAGAGACTGGGGAAAATGCGGACTGCGGCTTTATATGCCCCCAAATAAGTTTTTCATTAACAAAAGGTATTTCTTTGTAAAACTATTTAATGAAAGTTTAGAACTAATTTTGAATTAGGCATGTGATCCAGCTATGCACTTTTAGTTGCAAACATAATAATACTTGCTTATACATGAAGTGAGTGAAAAAACAGGATGGTAAAATGTTTAGCTAACTGAATGGTAAACATAATTTTAATACTTTTTTATGTATTGCCAATATATACATTCACTCATTTTGTTAATTGTGGTAGATAAAACACTCTGATTAAGCAGCTACACTGTACACTGAAAGACGATTTGAAAATTAAACAGCAAGGAAGCACTAGCCCAGTTACAGACCATGCTGAATGCTGTTGGCACAAACAAATCAGGCTTTTCTACGCTTATACTCATGAACACTTAGAACAGTTCAGATTGGCAGCTTCTTTGGTTTTCCCTGGGTTTATGTCATTATATATGACATTAAATTATTATGAAGCAATGACAATGAAAACCCAGATGATCAGAGAAGTCAAACAGAGCTCAAATTAAGCTCTTTTTCTCCAAGTGTTTCTTAGAGAAAAAAAATAAATGTAGGTAATTAAAAGCTTATTTAGCACTGAAGTACTAATACATAGACAACTTCTAATAATATTTTTATATTTCAGTTGTGTAGGAAAGGAGTGACTGTAATACTGCAGGTGTTACTTTGTCATTCGTAATGCACAAGAAGGAAAACTTAAGAAATAGAAATATTCAGCCCCCAGTGTGGATGATTACATTTATTACATTCACTGCTGTCAGCAGCTGAAAAGCTATCCATCACACTGAAATAGCGATGAGAGTCAGAAGTCTCTTTTTGTGGAGAAATATTGAAGTCAGATTGTTGATGTCAAAAGTCAAACTCTAGTTCAGCTATCTGTTTTGTGAATCTGACTGAGACACATTGTGCCTGTGTTCAAACTGATATCTAGCAGAGCTCATTTTAGCAAATGTGTGATTTAGAAGTCAGAAAAACATTCATACCAGCAAAATATTAAGAGGAAACTGATAGGGCAGTCAACTGCTTTTATATTTAAATATCACATAATTCAGTAGTAATGTATCCTTTATTTTTTGCTGCTGGTTAAAAACTTGCTGTGTATGATACCATAATATTGTACTTGCATACAGTAGTCAAAAAATATTTTATAAATGCAGAAAGGCAATTAAAATATGACCACTTTTATCACACTAACATAGACTTTTCTGCTGGCACCAGAATATTCATTTTTCAATTTATTTTGGTTACCCATACACACACACGTATACATGAGAAATGATATACTGAACTAGTTTCAAAAGGCAAGTAGAGAACTCACATGGAGGTATACTGACATGAGTATGAAGCAGTGCACATACAATAGCTGAGTGAGACAATCCAGTGTAGACATGATGAGAAAAAAGAACGTTTCAAGCCCTGAAAGACTGATTACACATTCACCATTGGAATTATCTATCTTTACCGACTGCATCTACCATTCGCTGTACTTCGACAGCGTTAAGTAGGATTCTTAGAAAAGCAGTACTGAATAAAAATGTCTAAGATAGTATATTTTCAGCTCTGCCTGATTCTTTAGGTCTGACTTCTGAAAAAGTAAAATAAGTCCTTTCATTAGAATTTTTTCAAACAGAATTTTACAAATAATTTGGTGGAAAACAGGCTCCATATAGTAAATTGTACTCCATTGGAAAACATTAAAAATAAATTAAGAAACATACAGCTGGGGGAGTACTACTTAATATGACTATCTTTAGTAGTTTACATTGAATGTTTTAAAAGCGTTTCTTAAGGAAGGTGCTTTGTAGCTGAGAGAAGACCGTATGCACTACACGTTATTGAACTTGCTACCGTCACTGCAGATTTTGTTCTGTTTAACAAAAACAAGCACAGTTTGTGAATTCAAGTCAGGGAGTTCCTTTTATTTTTGCTAATTTCACCATCCTTTCTCTTTTTAAGCACAGCCCTCAGGGTACATGATGTAATGGTCACCATTATAGTACAGAACAGGAAAAAAGGGTATCATGAAATGCAGAATTGAATGGTATTCTTAGAAAAGAAAAATGTATGCCAGATTTTTTCCAAGGGAGCTCTACTCAAAAACAAACAAATATGCAGACACTGTACAAAGCTTCTTGAATCATCATTAGTGGTTAGGAAAAAAAAAAATTGGCAGAAAGAAAGTGGACGGTTAAAAAAAAAAAAAAAAGCCAAAATGGAAGGACTAATTCAATGATACCAGATGTAACACATGACTGTGGGGACTGAAGGGTCATGAGTTTGAGTCAAAACTCAACTTCGAGTTAATTGGCTGGCAGTGGGGCTGCACAAATTGCAGAGATAGAGTACTTGTTTCCTAGTGCAGGAGGTCAGCCTTCTTATGCATTTGTACTCTTTGCATGGCATCCAAGAACTAACACTTGTATTTGCTAGAAAAGACTTTGCTTGCTTGTCATCTTTTTAAGTAGAAGAAAAAGAACTGGCTGAGCATAAAACAGAATGACACGTTTAAATGATTCTAAAGCTGTTCTGTCTTGAACTACATGTATTTCCTTCCTCGGTTTTATGTCTCTACAAACAATCCAGAAAACAAATGGCATACAGTAGTTTCAGGGAATATTTTAACCCAGCACTATGAATTCACTGATGTGAAAACCATATATAAAATATATAATCTTAACATATTTTCCCTTTGAAAAGACCAGTATAGTTCTTTCCACCTTACCCGTGTTGAAATGTTATTATGCTCAAAAGAGGAAAATAATTGCAGTTACCGGCTTTGCTGGGGAAAAAAAAATGTTCCTTAAAACACTTAAACGGGCAAGTGGGAAGAATTTTTTTTAAAAAAAGCTTCTAGCTGTGTGCGTGGAAACTCTGGCTATGTGCCTGAGACATACAGCAAAAAACAACATATGGAACTCACCAGTTCCTAAAATCCCTTTCCACAAAATTCATGCCACTCCTCACCACAATAAAATGACTCACGGAGGGGTGTGTTTTATGCCTCCCAGGCAGAACTCCGTAGTCCACAATTAGTCTATCTATTGAAAGGCCAAAATACCTTATTGTTTTACTTGCTGTATAATTATCTGTTATGATGAACTGTGATTCTAAGGACTATTGTCCCTAGGCTTGGATCTGTGTGTAGACTGGTTCCCTGGCTAAGACCCAGGAGTGGACCTTCCATTTAGAATCCATGCCTGAGTGATTTCTCCAGTCTCTCCCCGGCTGGCTGAAACAGGGACTGTTTCTGCTTGATTTCTTGGGTTGATGAGAAGCAATTATGCTTTAAATGGAGTCATTCATGTCTGCCATTTTGTTTGCATATTTTTCAGCATTCACCTGTTATTAGACCTGTTTTTAAACTGTAAACTAGTTTCAAGTAGACTTTTGTGTCTAATATGGTTTAGTAATCAGAAAAAAAATATATGTAATGTTTTCTTCACAAATCACTCAAGCAGGAAATCTAATAAAGTGATTTAGAAGTAAAATAGCATTTAAGAATATCCCAGGCACTTCATATCTGAAGTGATAACGTGTAAAAATAATCACCTTGAGATATTAACTAAGATTTTTAATGTGTATTCTTTAAATAACCTCATCTAGAGGAAAGATCACCAAAATAATTACACCATTTTAAACCAGAACACAGCAATGCTGGTAGTGTAAACAAAATATAAATTTAAGAATGTATTTGCATGTGAGTCAAGCTATTGTGGGCCATTTTTCAGAATTCCCTTTAAAATTTATAAATACATTAAAAAGCCAGATTTTTGCAAAGGATTTTTTTTTTTTTTTGATGGGTCTTAAATTACTACAAAAATTCCTTCACTATGTATAGAATGTTCTAAGTATTTATCAAATAATGTTCTGCTTTCGTTCTCAGTGTCTGATAGAGCTTTTCCACAAAGCAGTTTCCAAGGTGATGTTAGGTACAATGCTGATAAAAGGTAGCCATGTCATGAAAACAAATACTGTAGAAAGAGCTTTGTCAAATTGTATAAAGCTGGATATATTTTATGCTAATTTACCAAAGCTTTTGTTGATTTGTCAGGCTTCTGAATGCTTTTTTTTTTTTTAATGAAGAGGAGTGAATTTTGATAGGTGCAATTTATGTCTGAGAATCTCCTCCCAAGAAACAAATTACTTTGTCACATTTTTCTCCATGGTAAATATAAGAGACAAAAAAATATGTAGGACTGACAGGTCTTTATATAATAAAGCTTAAAAACAAACCAATTTTCAGATATTTGAATGAATTGTACGTGTAGATTGCCGATTAAAACTGTAAATGTGCTTTGAAGAGAACACTCATTTCATACTGAATAATCCCTATAGCTAAATATAATGAAATTAAACCGACAATATACTTAAGGTTGGTTTTTTTAAAAAAAATTATATAAAACACTGGAAGGAAGTTGTGAGTACTTTTGAAGTGCATTATTTATCTAGATAGAAAAGGGGGTTTATTGTTTTTGTGGGCTTTTTTTCAGAAGAGACTTGTACTAAGGTGACCTCTACTGTTTAAAAAAAAGGCTTGCAAAAGCAGCCCTCTCCTAAATCATCCAACAATCCTGAACTGCCAAGACAGACATGGATACTGCTGTGCTTAAAACTATTTGCTTAATTCACTGCTGTTTGGATTACTACAAATGATTTTAAGGTTTCTTTCTCATGCATTGGAAAGTTCCCCTGCCATTTATTTCCTAGCCATTTGCGTGCAAATTCTGCTTGTACTGGGATCTCTGCCATTAAATTTTCTTCACATTGAAGGGTTTTCTCTGCTCCTGGCGGGGCAAAGTCATGACCCAGAAAAAAATTGATTCATGAATTCTCAGGGTGCAGCTAAAGAAGAGAGGAAATATGCCTTGGCTGAGCTCCTACTAGTGACAATTTAAAACCTGTAATTAGTTTGGATTCAAGCTGCAAAAGGAATCTGAATTTAAAATGCATTAATTCAAACTGATATATTAACTTTAACAAAGTAGATCCCTTATTATGTAGAATCATTATTACAGTCTGTTTTGCTAACTGTTGGATTCCAGACTTTATTAACTTAAATTTTATTAGAAAATGCAAGTAATTGCTGTGAACACTTTATTTATGTGATGGTTTTCCTGGAGAAACAAAACTTTTTATTGGGGTTAGTTAGCTTTAACACCTCAGTTATGGATTCTATTTTTGTAAATTCCCATCATCCACATGCTGCACAATGGCTGAGGCCACTTACCCCCTACTGATATCAGGACCCCACATCCCCTTTAGCTAACTCCCTGACATTTCTATGAACTACACAGTTGAAATGTTATACAGTAATTAATGTTGATCCTAGCACACACACAGCCTCCAGTACAAATTAGGATAGAAAAGGTTATCATAATATTTTGCTAGTCTGTTTGGTAGACTTGAATTGCTCCCTGTGGGGAACAAACAAAAAAGGTATTTTTAAGATTTGCATGATGAAGGAACATCCAGGTATTTTTATTCAAATACAGTAAAAACTTTTTTTGAACATTTAGTTTAAGAATAACTAACCTTTCTATTTGCAAGTTTTGATACCTGCAAGGTCGTGGGTCCGTTAGGAGTAGTTTGTTTGTGATATGTGTTTTTGCAGATGAAGCGATGTATGGTGACTGAAACTCTTAACTAAACCTCTGTTATCTTGTGGAGTTCAAATCCAGGTACAACTAGCAGCTGGATCCTCTCGGACTGTCAGTGGTGTCTGAAAAACACTCAGAGACTAAATAATTTAGATTACACCATTCTGACCTGTATAATTGTTTAAATGAGTAATGCAGCCACTAACTGAAAGAGGTCAACCATCTGTAGAGGAAACATAGAATTTGGTTTCATTTCCAAACAAACTTTTGAAGCCCAATACTGTGGGAGGTAGGAAAGAGCCTGCTGACAGATCAACGGCTTATCTGCTACACCAAGGTTAAAACTTCTATCACTTGCAGAAAGCAACGTTAATAGAAAATGCTCCTGAGAGAGTATGTTTAGCACAAATAAAGTTTGATCTACTCAATATGCCATCAATTGCCTTATTTTCTGCATTTTACTATAAATGCGCCTTAAACAGTTATGATTAGTACTGATGGATTCCCATTACTCATTAAGGAGGACCACAGTCTTTAAATACTTTTGAAGATATTAGATTCATAGTGGAATTGCTGAAAAGTGAAAACACCCTCCAAAAATGCTGCAAGGTTAGGAATTACAATCCCACATCTTCTGAAATTACAAAGATAACAGGTTCCTCATCTTGAAGCAGGCATTTGTGCATATGTGTACCAAGTTTTTATTATTTAACACATTTGCCATAATATTTGCCTTTCCACTCACATGTTAATATGCCCATTTTCATAAGTAATGAAGGATTTTTCATGAGTAAGGGTATTTTTTTTTCAGTTTAAATCCCAAGATACAATTTGCCTCACCAGTCTGTGCATGTTAAACTCAATGTAAAACAACATTCTCAACGATTAATGTCCTCTCAGTAATTTTGATAGCATATATAGCAGCATCAAAGTTTTTCACTGTCATTTTCTGTCTCTCTTTTTTTTTTTTATTATAGAATATATTTTATATGCAGACTGAACCTTGCTTAACACTGTGCTTAGCACTACACAAGTTTGCAACTTGACAAACGTATATTATTGAATGATGCCATTCATCACATTCAGAAACAGAAGTGAAGGCCAATTCCATTTAACAGACAGTGTGAGGACTGCTGCTGAATGCACAAATGGTGCTCTGTAAATGTTGTCCCACTCATTTATTAAGGCCCTTTTAAAAGAGATCTGTTCTTTGGAGATGGTAGACAAGAATCTAAGATTTCATATTAAAATTTAAAGGAAACATGCTTTTTCCTGAAAAAATGCTTTGAACTTACACAAGCTCATAGAAATCTATACAAACTGATAAGTAGGGGAAAACCATTGCTTTCTCGCTCAATTGTGAAATTCAGCTTTGTGCTTTGAATGTAGAGATACACTCCTTTTGTATAGGTTACAGGATAAATTTGGGGATTATCCTAAAATAATGTTTACCAGATCTCCCCCAATATTCTTACATGGTAGGATGCTAGAGCAATGTTCACACAAACCAAGGTAATAATGGTGGACAAGAGCCATGCCAGTGCCAGACAAAATATTCAACTTTTGAAATTAGGACTGAGCTCCTCAGACCCAGACTAGTCTAGTAGGAAATCTTCTTCACAGGTTTGTGAATCAGTGTGTCCCTTTCTTTACTTTCTCTCTGAACTCTTTGCTGTTCAGTGCCCAAACATGAAGAAGTAAGGATAAATTATGTACTACCCAAGACTGCTTTGTCACCAGATGCAGATTTAAGTATAGGTTTGGGAGAACACAGAACCTATATTCTCTGGCTTCTGGCTAAATATGCTAGCCATCATAATATAATGTATCAGAAACATTTTGTCATCCAGAGATGCAGTGAGACAAAACATAAGGGGATGATTTAAGAGTCAGTCAAGAATAAAAGTATGAGCTGTAAATCTCAGTCTTTCATAGGCAAGAGTGTAGAGAATCTTGATGGATGTACCACAAGGAGAGTTTATGACAAGGAGGTCATATGGGGGACTGACTGGGAATAGCTCTATATACTCCTTGTTTTTTGTAGAGAATGATGTCTTGCTAATCTTGACAATTTCAGTGTGGACTTTTTTACCAAAATTCAATTGTTCAATTTGCAATATAACATTGCAATATAGCATTGAGTCACTGATCCATAAATATTAACCCATCAATAACCTATACCTAATATTTCAGAAAAAGGTGAAATTCCAGTCTCACGCTATCAATTCGTTTGTATGTCCTTCAGTGCTACCCAGGCCAGACACTAACAAAGTATTATCTTTATTAGATATTGGATACATTATGAATATGTAATTTTTATTATAATAAATGAAATTTTTGAAAAAAATTATTAGGACATAAATGGGTTTGGGGATTTCAGCAATAGTTTCTATGAGAAAATTTGAAATATTCTTTTATGCCCATAAACAGACAAGTTTTTTTAAAAATTATTATTGTGAAAATAAAATTATAAATTATTGATTTATTAGCACAAATATGACATTATTTTTGCCAAAATAAATATTCAACACAGATTGAAAATTACATAAATAATCAGATTCTGATATTGACATTGTCTTAAATTAGTCAGCTGAGATAGCTGGATTTTAACCGTAACTGAAAGAAGCATCTCTTCTGGAATAGAAGGTTTTCATACGTAAGCAGAAATAGTAATCTGTTTAAAAGCTTCAGTGGGGTTTGAGCACTTCAGGAAATTCAAAAAATTGCTGCCGCGTAGTCTAAGCACCTCACAGCTTGAACCACCCAGGCAAATGAGGTCTAGGGAATGAATATCCAATAATTATAAAAAGGCAGTATGATTTTCAAAACAGGCCATATCACGAAAACAAGGAGAGACAGATTATGACATTCAAGCATTTGATCTGCACTGCCTGTTCTTCAATCTTTGTTAAATTATGTTTCAATAACATAGAAAGTTAGGTTCATAGAAGTGCAAATTAAAATTGAAATTTACAGTTCTTTCAATGACTTTTGTGAATACAAATTTCTTAAAAAGAAAGAACTCAAAAAATGGCATTGAGATTTTGTGATTTGGTCTTCATCAGTATCAGGTAGGTAAATGGTTAATAAATGTTAGATATAGTAATAGGGCTTTTGTGTTTGGTTTTTGGTTTGGTTTTGGTTTTGGTTTTCTTGGTAATGACGAATACAGTAATGATACTAGTACCTGATCTACTAACTAATAGCCTCAAACCTGGTGCACCAGAATTTACTTTTAGAATACTAATGTTTTCTGTTGTAGCTATGGGAAACTCTTCTGTAAGCTCCAACAGGAAGCAGACTATATCAATACATATATTTTTTGAGTTCTAGTACATGAGTGGATAAACAAAGTTTATTCTTTTCCATGGTATATTAATCTCTGGTAGTTTACACTGTCTCTGCCAGTTCTTGAATATCTGCATTCCTAAGCTAAGGTTTGTGAACATCATGAGGAACACATGCAGTGTGGTTGATGTTTGTCATCATCTGATTTATACATCATCAAATTCGTGATGTAGGAGTGTCATGTTACGGTACTGTACTGTCATATTTAAAAGATGGATATTTTAAAAGATGAGGATTTTAAGATATTTTAAAAAAATTTATTAGACTTCCTATCTCTGAATTGGTGAGTCAATTTTCCACATCTTACTTAGAAAGAAAATATCAGGATACTGATATAACATGATAAACCTAGTTTCACATCCCACCTAGTACAACTCCTATTTCTTATATTCTTACCAGTCAGATAGCATTAAATGAAGAAAAAGGTGGTGCAAACTGATGATTCAGGATATCCACCAGTGTACTACCTACTTCCTGGTTCATTAGGGCATTTGCCACCTGTTTTGTCTTTTGAAAAGATAACTTTCTTTTAAAATGAGTTGCAGAAATTTAAATTAAAATACACTCATTTAGTTGTGATGACACTTCTTCCATTTTGTTACAGTCTTCTCAATATTTTGTATTTTTCTTCAAGCATAATTTTGAAGACATTTAAATATGAGAGACACTAAACTGTCATTTAAAAAAAGTGTTTTGGTGAAGCGCTGGAAGGCCTAAAAGACTCAAGTGAGAGGAGGCAAATGAAGGGAACTAAAACTTTCTAGTTTCACACAAAATATTTTTTTTTATAATTTTAATTGAATGTAATCATAGTACTGGATTCTTGACAGTGTGTTCTAAATCCTGGAAAATGAAGACTGTACAACCTGCTGCAGAGGTCACATTGGTAAAACACAATTAATTTTTATATTATTTTATGCTGTAAAGATAAATATGAGTAATGTTCCAGAGATTCTACGAGAGAATATATATAGTTTTTAAATCAATACAACATGCAATTAGAACTAATATTCTGTTTCTTATGGGAAGAAATGCAGTTTTATAATTGCAATATACGGTTCTATTTATTGCAGACAACATGCCTTCTCCTTTAAAGCATTTTAAGAACTGTATAAGCCACTTTTAAGTTACCAAACCTGGGACCTCTTGTACAAAACTGTGCCATCACATCAGCATGTAAGTGCACTCTGCATAAAAAAGGATGGGGATTGATTTAGGCTGCACTACGGAGCCAACCCCAGGCTGAGAGTAGCTTTATTCTCTGCTTGTTTTCTCAGCTTTTTATTCATTTGCAATGAGGGAGTGTGGTGCTTTTTTGAAAATGACTCTCTTGATGAGGCCTCTGATTGTAAAGTACTTTCAAACTGGGAACTTCACCACCTTTGTTGCTGAGTGGATAACTTTTCCATTAAAAAAATGTGAACCTGCTTTCCACCAGCTCCTTTCCTCCTTTTCATTATTGTTCATGTGCATTGAAAGCAACTTTCCATACCAGACCCCTCACAGGAAGGTAGCAAAAAGATACCCACGTTCCAGAGCAATTGCATGATAGCAACCAATATTTTCATTGCCAGATGGTACTAATAGCAGTTCTCTAAATGCAACTTGAGTATTTATCTAATCCACTTTATCTTTGCAGATCTCCTGTAGACTTCCCATCCCTTCCCATATTCTTACAATACCTGTACACATGTAGACACAAAACCGTATAATAAAATTTAGTCACAAAAGTAACTGTGTTAATGACAGACTTTAAGTGAGAATTTTTCCCTGCAAATGCTTTCATTTCAGAGCTTTTTTCCTTTTCCAAAAATATGCAAGAATACACTGTATCCGTACAGACTACTACTCACTACCCATGGTATTTCCGCTCTTCTGATGCTTCTGCCCAAACTTAGCCCACATTCATTTACTCTCTTGCTCTCACTCAGAAATTGAGCAGTTTCCTTCCTCATGAAAATTGGATGGTTTTTTTTCTCATCATGATTTGGAATTTACCTCTCCCATATTCTAACTGTTCTTCCTACTATACTATGGCTGTAGCTGTCAGATCTTCAAATCAATGGTAATTTACTAGTGAAAAAAAAGATAGATACTTAACATTTTAGCAAAAGTTTGGGCAATATTTAGCACTTGAGTGTTAAAAGAAGTGAGAATTCAAATTGTCAGCACTTAGCGCTTTCATTCATATTCACTAATCTCAGGAAATTATGTCCTGAGAAACCAGTACATAAAATTGAAACAGGCAGTTTAAAAAAGAGTCTTCATGGCATCATATTTGTCAGTATTTAAAGTAGAGGTTGATTATTTTTCTTTTATATTGGTGATTGTACCTCCTAATTATTTATTACCACCTTGTTTGCAGCATCCCAGGACAGAATCTCTCACAACCTATAACTGGAAGACATTACCAAACTCTGTAAAATTTGGATGTGAGATTATGTTATACATTATAAATTATAGCAGCAGATGTTCTTTTAAAAAGTTGTGGTTTCTTTAAATGATCTAGCTGATGCAACTCTTTGAGTCACTATGGTGAGAGACAAAATTGATGACAGGCTGATTTAGTGGTGCACTTTTTAACTAACAGTTTGAAGAGATTAGGAGGTTGTCAGATATGAAGAGAGGTAAGGGGATTAATTTCGAAAGATGTTTTAAATTAAAAAACAATGGGTAGTTTTCTTTGAAAACTCTTCTATAGCTGGGAGCAACTCAATGGAAAATCAACCTTAAAAACCACATTTTCATTTAGTATTATATTACATATTATTTTTACTTTTTTTTTAGGCAGATGATTTCTAGATGCCCAGTACCCTGCTAATTTTCCTGGAAAAATGTAATTTGAACATTTCTTGGTGAATGCAGTAACAATTAAGTTACTTAAATATTTCTTCATTCCTGGAAACCTGAAATATTAACAAAAATGAAAGATGTGTATCAAGTCAATAGACAGGAATGTGTTTGCCTTGACGGATAAATATTTTTTTTAAAAAGTGTAATTTTCATTGAAGAAATAGCAATGAAGATCAAAATACTACAATTACAATATTTTAAAAAAATTTTTAGCAAAGTAAGTTAACGTGCAGGAAATGTTGATTAAAATGTGTTCAGAATTACCAAAGAAAATCTTCTTATCAGAAAATGTTGGGGTGGAAAATTGGACATAGATAGATTGATAGCACGTGATGCAATACAGTGAAGTTTCCAATGTTATTTTTTGCAAGGAGAAGGTCTACTCAAGCATGTAAAAAGAAGAGTGGAAACTATCTGAAGATTTTATTCCTGGGTGATTTCATGTAGTGGCAGTAATGGTGTGATTCATTGTCCCAGGTAATACCCGTAGAACTACAGTTGTTTAATTCTTTCCATTATGAAAACTACTTATTTCAGCATGATCTATCTTTGATAACTCTACCTAAACTTTCTACCTGAAATTTGATATTTCAGTGTTTTGCTTCAAGCTAATTTTACTGAATAATTTTTGTGTGTATACATGCATGTGTATATATAAAAAAAAAGAAGTAAAAAATGTCCTGTAAAATAGTGTGGCTGTTCCTAAAATAAGAAAAGGAAAGAAAAAAAAACCTGAACCCAAAACTCTACCCTATTTGGTTCATGTTAAAAAAAGTGCTGTAGTTCTTCTGCTTCAGTGCAGAGCAACTCATGGTCATTTCAAGAGCAACAGGTAATGAACATTTGATGTATATATTGAAATTTTAAGATTAGCACAGTTGCAAGGCTGTGAAAAAAGTTCTGACTTCACATGCAATCAGAGTTCTTGTCTCTGTGCAGTCCATCTCCAAAAAAGGACAGCCACCTTTTCAAGCAATTGTCTTTGCTTCCAAGTGGCGGGAATTGAGGACAGAACCTAGCCTTCCAGACCTCTGAGCATTTTCCCCTTTTGACTCCCAGGCAATTTGGACAGAGCTGAGTATGATCTGACTCAAGTAAACAGTTGCACAGAATATACAGAAACATAGCCAAGAAGCAAAGGAAGCTAGAAGGTTTGTTATTATTTCATACATGGACCAGAGTTTGTCCACATTAAGAGCAGATATTGTGTTGACTTCTGATACCAGAGTACTAGGTACTCCATAGTACTAGGAGTCTTCCAGACATGAAAATTTTTTTGGGTTTTTGTGCTTTTTTTTTTTTTTTTTAACTAGAAACTGTTCTAAACATGAGACGTTTGTTTCCTCAGTTAATGCAACAAAATAACTAAAGATATTGTGTTTCCTAAAATTCTGAAATTAATACTCTGGTATAGATGATCCTATTCTATTTCTTCCAAAGTAGCCACATCTTTTTCTGTTAAACCAG